>JAUPMG010174675.1:0-10518 GCA_031762675.1 Pachysandra terminalis
TTTATTTGCTTCTGCTACTCTGTGAATGTGATAATATCAGCAATTATTACATTAGATTTGGTTTGTGATGATCGATCCACGGTTTAGAGATGAATCCCGAAGGTCACGTCTCGAGATTTGTGCCATTTCCACCTAGGGATTTGGGACACGGATTTGGGGCAGTCGTGTGCAGAAGCACCTGAGTCAATGACCCAGGGGAAAGTAGGCATAGAGGTAAAGAATTCAGGAGTACCTAAATGCGCAAGTGTAGCAGTAACAGTAGAAGAAAGCTGTATGTTCTTTACCAGCTTATTGTATTGATCACGAGACAAGACTACTGAATCATTACTAGTATTAGGAGGCTGCAACTGAGCATCAACCAAAGGTGGTTGCATATCTCTAGAATCAGAAGTAGCTGAGGCTTGATTAGCACATGCTGGCTTTCCAAACTTATTCCAACACCTATCTGAAGTCTAATTGAGCCTCCCACAGTGATCACACTTAATATCACCACGGCCTCTGCCTCTTCCTCCCCATGAATATCTACCACGGCCTCTTCCTCCACCTCCATGACCATGGTTTTTGGAGGAGGCTAGAGCAGAATTTTCTTTTGTAGATGAGGCGGAAAATGAAAAGGACTACAATGTTATAGTTGCACACTGAAGCTGAGCATAAACATTGTTCAAGGAAAGGTAAGGTGTCACTAGCCAAAATCTCCCCTCTTATTGATTGATACTTGGGGCTCAGACCAGATAGAAACTTTGCAAGCTAGAACTCTTCTCTTTGCTTGCTTTGGGATTCCAAATCATTGGTTAAAGGTTGATAAATGTTCAATTCCTCCCACATACCTTTAAAAGTTCTATAATACTCACCCAAACTCTTACCTCCTTGAATAGTAAAAATGTTCTCATACAATTGGTAAAATCCTAAAATGTTCTTATCTTGTGAATACATTTCCCGTACAGCTTCCTACACATCCTTAGCTGCATCTAAGAACATAACGTTAGCACTATTGGTTGGCTCTATACTGTTCCACAAGCAAGTCATGATTAGATAATTCTCTTTCCACCATTCATCATAATCCTTTGTTGTCCTATCCGGAGGTTGTGATGTTAAGTACTTCAGTTTTCCTTTGGCACCGAGAAAAAGTTTTACAGATTGAGCCCATAGCAGATAATTAGAACCATTCAACTTAATTGTTGTAATCTGCATTACAACATTATCATGAGCACCCAACACAATACTTTTCGAATCTTCTTGAGTGGTCATAATACTGATCCTAATAGAAATTAACCCTTGATGCCAACAAAAAAGATGCACTTCCTTCCCAAAATTACTTCAAATTTTGTTTTTAAGCCCTTCCGCTTGCGTTGCTCGCGAGATTCAGGCGCTTTTTCTTTTTCTTTTTTTTTATCTTCCTAAATTATTTTCCACTAGTCAAAATCTACTTCAAACAAAATGTCCTGGATGCTTTGGCACTAATACAGATTCAATAACACCCTCATATTACCAATACATCAGTTCAAGAACAACCACACACTCACATCAGTTGACAAGATACTCCACAAGAAACTTCTCTCATGCAAACAGAAAATCATATTTAACGAGAAATAACAACTCAGGCTAGACAACAACATATATCCACGAAATCTGCATCTCAAGCTCCACAACCCACATTTGATTAATGCATATTCAGCTCCAACTCATACTAAGGAAAGAAATGTAGATCTTAATGATACTTGGATAAGTCCAGAATTTTCCAGGTGATCATCTGGGTGTAAAATTGGCTTTCTTGAAAGGCAGTTGCCTACACAATCCATCTTTTAGTGATATTGATGGCCTTATAAGTGTCATCAAGCATGGACCAAGTGTTGATAGGAGCAAAACCCATGACAAAAGGGTTTTGTTCAGAAGATGTATTTTATGGGATCCAATTTGGAGGAATTAGGGAGTGAAGAGAAAGTTGAGAAGATTGGATGGGGCGGGAAATATTTAAAGACTGAAAGGACCTACATAAGGAAAGATGTAGAATAATATTCATTTGGAATGGAATATTGTCAGAATTGGATAAGGAGAGCCCTCCATACCCCACCCCACCCCCTTCCCTTCCTTCTTGCATCATGAAGATATCTTGGAGCTTTGGGAAATTTGTACCCAAATATGAATGATACTTCCAGATGAATTGAAAATTGTTGATATTTTCATACAGCTTGTTTGTGCATGAGAAGGCTTCTAATTCTCAAACAATTCAACCTCTCATGGCCATTGATTGCACAATCCAGAAATTTATACCCAAATATGATAGTTTTCACATGAATTGAGAATTGTTGATCTCTTCATATAGCTGGCTTGTGCATGAGAAGGCTACTGATTCTCAAATAATTCAACATCTTAAGGTCATTGATTGCACAATCCAGAGTGTTGGAACATGTGAAACTATTTCATAAGGTACCTCCAAAGACTTCCATATTGATGGTAACAATTATACTATCACATAATCTGTCCTCTTTACAGATTTTTTTATGCAATGTAACCAAGGTTTGCAATATCGATGTTGCAAGACATGTTGCAAACTGGTAAGATCTGCAACATTTCGGGACATCTAGGGAAAAAAAACTATTTATTTATTTTTTCATAATTTATAGGGTTTTTTTTTAAAAAAAATATAGTTTTTGCCTCGTGTCACAGGAAAAAGGGAAATCTGGCGATTTCTTATGGATTTCGTGTCGACAGTTCCAAAATCGTTGACATGTCGCAACATGTCGACGACATTGAAAACACTGAATGTAACTGAACCAATGGCTATCTGTGGCAATTTCTTAGTTATTTCTTAGATATGTACCATATATGCATAATTATCGAAAAAAACAAAAATACTGCCTAGATATTTAAACACGAACATGTAGTTACTATTTTTATGTATTTATTTTTGCATTGGCAGGCTTTAGAATATAGCAGATTAGTTGCATCACTGAGACCAGAGGAACCGGAAGATGTAATTGTCTCTTCTTGTCTGAAGCTTGTCACTTTCTTCCATGAGCGTCCTGAGCAGAAAGTTGGTTTCGTTACCCAGCATGGTTTGCTCCCACTGATGGAACTTCTTGAAGTTCCTAGAACTCGTGTACGCCTGCTTCTTTGAGGGATTTATCTTCCATTTTAATGTTATAATGTAGTTTCTTAATTTGCAGTTTATAACATTTTGATGGTATATCTGTTATGATTATGAAACTTTATTACAATTGCAGGTTATATGTTCAGTGCTACAAATCATAAATCAGATAATCAAAGATAATACTGATTTCCAAGAAAGTGCCTGTCTTGTTGGCCTGGTAGGTAATACCATTTCATTTTTATATTCACGCCCAGACAATGCTGTTGGCTTGATTTCCAAATTAAAAACCTTTCCTGTTGGATCCCCATTAAGTTTTGCTAATGCTGTGATTGGGGTGCATATCGCTTGATTGATTTTACTTAAAAGAGAAGTTCCTCCAATTGGCTGATCCTTGCTCTCAGACTTTTAGAATTCCCTATGCTCTTTTTCTTCTTTGCTAAAGAATGCAAAAGCTCTGTTGGTAGTATCATTGATAAGATTATTTTTGGCTTAAATCTTCCTCATGGATTGCATTTAATTATGGGCCTAAGTATCTGCCTGTACATGTGGCATAGGTGATTTTAGTGGATGATGGATGTGTTACCTGATCCTTTGGTGTTCTTACTTTTTTTTGTTTTCATTCAAAAACTTATTGATAACCGAAGATTCTTTCATTGTTGATAGCAGTTGTATTGATTGCAAACTTAAATCACAGATTCCTGTAGAGATGAGATTTGCTGTACCTGATCGCCCAAGAGAAATTCGTATGCAGGCAACTTATTTCTTTCAGCAGCTTTGTCAGTCCAGGTGCTGACTTTTTCCTATATTTTTCCTGGTTGTGAGCCTTTTACTTCATACATTATATAAAACCAGCAAGTAACCAAGGAAGCTCCTGATGTGCAGCACTTTAACACTGCAAATGTTCATTGCTTGCCGCGGAATACCTGTTTTGGTGGGCTCTCTAGAGGCTGATTATGCAAAGTATAGGTTTGCTTTCATCCATGCTATATATTAACTATTTTTTTTTTTTTCTTGACAAGTACTTGGATTAGAAAGTCAACATAAACAGATACGGGATTGCTGAGTCAAGAAGTATTGTGCTTAGATGTTCTTGGTGCAAACTACACAATTTGTGTCTGACTCCTTGGCATTTGCATCACGCCTTACTCGGAAACAAATTGCAATAAATCAGTTGGGTAAAATTGCTTGGTCAATTAGTTTTGGGCTCTACAATACATCTTCGGTGGGATTCAGTACCAATCAGGCATGCTGAGGCCCAGTTGATTCCCAATTTCTCTGGTTCTTTTTGATTTTCCATTCCTTATGAAATATATTCATTAGTTTCTCTTACAGTTCCAGGGAAATGGTTCATCTAGCTATAGATGGCATTTGGCAGGTCTTTATGCTTCAGTGGTCAACACCTAGGAATGATTTTTGTCGTATAGCTGCAAAAAATGGAATACTCATTAGATGTATCAACACCCTTCACAACTTGAATGAGGCAACTCGACTAGCTTCCATATCAGGTGGAGGTGGATTTCCAACAGATGGTTCAGTTCCAAGACCACGATCTGGTCCACTGGATTCTGGTTATTCTATTTCGATACAGAATGAGATACCACTTTCTGGCTCTGATCAGCCTGATCTGCTTAAGGTTAGACATGGAGTAAGTGAACATCCTTTATCTAGTGCATCATTGGAGCCTTCACGTGTTTCTGCTTCCCATTCACAAAGGTCAGATATCAACCTACCAGAATCTATATACTACCCTGGAGATTCTGACAAACATCAATCAAGCAATGCGACAATGGAATCTTTAGTTTATTCCAAGTCACCAGAGCTAACAGGTCTAGAAGGTACCGGGACTCTGGCAACCAAGGAGCCTCCAACAACTACTAAAGACTGGGAGCACTTGGAGCTACGTAAATCCGATCCTTCTCGAGCAGAACTTGACCCAAGACAGCCACGAGTGTCCAATGCTAACAGGACCTCTACTGATAAGCCTCTAAAACCAATGGAAGTGGCATCAAATGGGTTCCCAATTACTTTGATATCCCAGCAAGAACAAGTCAGACCTCTTCTTAGTTTGTTGGACAAGGAACCTCCTTCCTGACATTTCTCTGGTCAACTCGAATATGTACTCCACCTCTCTGGATTGGAGAGACATGAAAGTATGATGTCTTTACTACATGCATCCACTGAACGGAAAACGAATGGCGAACTAGATTTCTTAATGGCTGAATTTGCTGGTAATTGCTTATATTTTCCTCTTTGCTGGCTCGTGTTTTTTTTTTTTCTTGTGTGTATGTACAGTAAAATGTGAAATATTGAATACCAACTTCTGTTTTAAACTTTGTATCTTTTTATTCAAGACTGCCTGTGGCATTTTGACCTACATGTCATAACTTCACAACTCTGTTTTAGATCCAAAGTTAGCCATCATTTTGTAGTTAAATAGATTATTCCTGTAAAGTAATACATAATTCATGTTGCCAACCCCAACTAGTTGTGAAAAGACGTGGATAAAGATGATGACAACATTGTTCAATTTATTCTCTTTTTTCTGAACAAATCTCCCCTTTTCTACCATTGTCTTATACTCTTGATAGTACAACAGTGCTAAATATTGGTTGGGCACCTTTGTTGTTCATTTAATAGGTTCGTAATAATACTTTAATGTATTATTTCAGAGGTTTCTGGGCATGGGTAGGGCAGCTTGGATTTAATGATGGGGCTGCTTCAACATCTGGGCTTGCGTCTCAAACAGCATCTGGTGTACTATCTGGCTCAGGTGTTTTAAATGCTAGACCAGGAAGTGCAGCATCGTCAGGGCTACTTTCCCATATGGTATCAACATTAAGTGCCGAGGTTGCTAAGGAATATCTAGAAAAGCTTGCAGATCTTTTGCTCGAGTTTTCCCGAGCAGATACAACTGTAAAATCCTGTATGTGTAGCCAAAGCTTACTTAGCCGTCTTTTTCAGATGTTCAATAGGATTGAGCCTCCTATTCTTTTGAAGGTAGATGTGAAAATTTTATTTGGTAATATTAAGGGTTATCAGCTGTACAGTTATGATTCTATGGTATTATATTGCTGCTATTGTTCTCTTGTAGCTATTGAAGTGTATCAATCATTTGTCAACTGATACAAACTATTTAGACAATCTTCAGTGGGCTGAAGCAATCAAACATTTGATCCCAAACCTGAACTTCAAGAAAGGCCTCTAATATCTCAAATACATAATGAAGTAAGTCTTCTTGATTTGCATCTCGAATCTTATCTGGGGATATATATATATATGATACATGAAACATTTCCTTTCTTTGGAGTTGAAGTTAAATATTATAAAAAATCTTAGTAAGCAATTGGAAATATAGCTAGCCGGCAATTTGTTCTGGTATATGTAGTCTTTTTTCTGTTATTCTAATTTCTAATAGTATACTCAATTTTTTTTAATGCTTATGAAGGTTGTATTTGTTCTCCCAGAATACCTCTTGATAGAAGCAACAAAATTAACCACCCAAACTTGAAACCAAAAAGAACAAAAAAATGATTCTATCTATCTATGAATCAGGGTTAAAACTTTACTCACTATTTGAGTGTTGTGTCCAATTTAAACAAAAATCTGTTATATTTTCAAGGCTTGGGTGATTGAATCCTTAACTTTTTGGACAAGGTTGGATAACTTACTAAAACCTTGAGTAAAGCTATCTGTTTATTCTCTTTCAGTTCTTTTCGTATTTTCCTTTTTTTATATATTATTTTCCTGACAAGTTGTGGAATAACTGTGTGCATAGAAAAGGTTTCATTGTCCAGCAATGAATTTTACTATCACACCAAGCATCCTTGTTCCACTCTCGTGTTGGATTTGAATTTCCTGATGATTTATGGAATAATTGTGCATATAGAAAAGGTTTCGTTGTCTAGCAATGAATTTTACTATCACACCAGCATCCTTGTTCCACTCTCGGGTTGGATTTGAATATCAAATAAATGAGGGTTGATTAGTCTATTTTAAGCCTTGGAGAAGAGAAGCCTCAATCTGGTATGAATCAGTCATACTGTGATTAAGGGTTGTCAACTGTCACTTTGAGTTTAGTCATGAGCTGCTGAAGTAGAGCTCAAACAATCATACACGAGGTCAATCCAGCCTATTAGCCAAGCCAGGGCTGTTATTGTTGGTTGGTTTTTTTTTTTTTTGGAGAACCACGGCAGCACGAGGGAATTTGATTAATGATAAAAAAAAAAAAAGGAAATACAATAGTAGCGGCACCGGCTCAACGCCTAGCCTCAAATCAAAAGAGAGAGCCATCCCATAACAGATGTGCTCTAAAACAATACTATAGACCATAAAAAGAAAACTATCTCCTAACATAAGGGAGACCCGCCATTTCCAAGCTGATGATGGCATAGACCTCCCAAGGAAGAGAACTAAGATGCAAGTGACGGAATTTCCGAAGAGCCGAACCCTCCTTAGCCATCACATCCGCAGCTGAATTGTCCTCTCTAAAAACATGCCTAGCCAAAAAATGCATCGAATCCAGCAACAGATGAATTTTGATCCTCCAGAAGAAAAAATTACTGAGGGGTCCGAACCAGAAGAAAGCCACTGAAACAAAACCTTAGAATCTGAATCAACCTCGACCCAATGAAAACCCTAGTCAAAGAAAAGTTGAAGGCGATCCAGAAGGGCACGAATCTCCGTAATATTCTTTTAGCAAGACCCATAGTGCGAGAGAACGGGGCAAGAAAGGAACCAGAAGAATTCCTGATGATGCCGCCACTACCCCCCACACTTGGATTATCCAAACAAACGCCATCCACATTGAGCATAACCCAACCAAGATTAGGTCTAAGCCATCTGGTAATAATAGGTCGTTTAATCCTCATCTCATAAATAGGAATACCCAAGGACGTCAACATAAATACCTCCGAGCTCAAGGCCATGCGTTTGGGACGAAATAAAATGTAATTTAAGCACCTAGTTACAAACCTTTCTAATAATGTATGCTGAATCATGTCCGCCATCCTCAAAACGTCTAAAATTACGCTCCAACCATAACTCCCATAAGATAATTGAGTGAAGCAACCCAAAAATAATCCCAGCTTGAGATGTGAAAGAGGTCGAAGAAAACCATACTAAGCACCGATTCCTGGCCGTATCCATACTTGGATGAGCAATCAAACAGAAAGAGGCAAAAAAATGCCAAACTTCCATCGCAAGCTCATTTGACACGAAAAGATGATCAATCAACTCCTCCGAGGCCGCATAACAACAAGAACACTTCGACGCCATATAAACACCAAGCCTCTGCACTGTAAGATCCACAGGAACAACACTATGCATAATCTTCTAAGAAAAAATCGACATTTTCGTTGGAAGAGCTTTATGCCAAATCCACTTCCACCAAGGAAGTTCATTAAAGGAAGGACGAATCACCTCATATGCGGATTTTGAAGACAACACCCCATCCTTGTTAGGCTTCCAGATGGGCTTGTCATCACAGTCGGAAATAAAGATCTGATAATCGACCACTTTATTTGATAAATTCATTCACACCATCATCAATAATAGAATGAACCAGGTTAGCCTTAAAAAAATCCTTAACAAGGCACGGGGAAGGCCAAAAAATATTAAGAAACAGACGAACCAAAGATCCATATCTAAGCCAATTATCCAAAAAAGGTCCAAATTACCTTTACCAATATTCCAGAAGCGATGCATCATAAAAAATTGAATGTGCTTGGATAACTGCTTCCGCAATCTAGAACCAGACGACGATTCTCAACCTGGGACAGTTGAAGGTCCTTAACATACTTGCAATTCATAAATGAGACCCAAATAGACGAGCCCGACAAAATACTCCAATGCTGCTTCATCCGAAAAGATGCCATCACATGAGAGAGTGGCCTGATATTAAGACCGCCAAATGGAATATCGAGACACTCATTTCTTTTTTCTGGCCTTCATACTCGCCCCAGAAAAAGTCCGCATCTTCCTCTCAATTTTCAGCAAAACTACTTTAGGCATATGCATAGCAGGGAGCAAATAGATTTGCATACTAGAGAGGACATGCCTAATTAAAATCAGCTTACCCCCCTGAGATAAAATTTTGCTCTTCGGCAAGTTTACTCTGAATCTTCACTTCCACATTCTAAAACAAGAAAATGCTGCCTTAACCAGAAAAAAGAGGGGCTCCCAAATAGGTAATAGGAAGGTGCTTAGGTGTAAAACCAGTGGCCGCTGCAATCACGCTCACCCGAGCACTGGTTACTTTCTTATCAACAACAAAACAACTCTTGGATACATTTACATTCTGCCTAGACAACTTCTCATAATGTGAGAAAGTTTGTAAACCCAGTGATAGATGATTTTTTGCCATTCAGAAATATAATAATATCATCGGCATACAGAAGATGAGAAACTGGAGAGCATTCTCGCGGCGTAGTAAAATAGCCAATATTCCCATTTAAAAACTGAGTATCCAAACCCCTGCTCAGGACTTCAGCGCCAATCACAAACAAGAAGGGGGAAAGGGGGTCACCTTGTCTCAAACCTTTGGAAGCCGCAAAAAAGCCTTTATACGCACCGTTCAACACAATAGAAAAGAAATTGTTCGAAAAGTTGTTAGATATCAGGTGGGGATCACTGAATCATTAAAACCAAACTTTCTAAGAACTGAACACAGAAAGTTCCAGTCCATCCTTTCATAAGCCTTGGCCATATCCAGCTTAAAAATGACGTTACTGCCGAACACTTTCTTACTCAAAAGTTGGTTCATCTCTTGGGTTAAACCAATATTCTCCGTTATTGATCTACCTTTGACAAAAGCTCCTTGATTTGGAGAAATTATTTTAAGCATCAAAACACCAAACCTGCCGACAAGCACCTTCGAGCAAATCTTATACACCACGTTGCAGAGGCTAATAGGTCTAAATTCCGAAAAAGACTTTGGCTCCTGAATCTTTGGAATGAGACTGATAAAGTTACTCTGAAAAGATAGAGGGAAAATAGTACCTGAAAAAAATTCCTGACAAGCACTGAGCACATCGTCTTTCACGATTTTCCAACAAGATTGAAAAAAGGAAGAGGAAAAACCGTCCGGCCCAGGGGCACTGTCCTTAGGGATAGAAAAAACCGCCAACTTGATTTCATCTTCAAGAGGACTAGAACTCAAATCATTCTCGCCTGAAGAAATCAAACACGGAACGCAGTCCAACAGACTAGGATCCCCAGAACAAGGCTCAGAGGATAAGATATCCCGAAAATAATCAGAGGCAGCATCATGAATTTCCCCAATATCATCACTGACATTCCCATTAGAGAGCAGAATGTTACTAATCCGATTAAACTTACTTTTATCTTGTAATGTCCCTAATTCTGATTTCTGAGTTAATCATGCTTAGTGGCATAATTAATTTAGTTAATTGGGATGAGCCTGCTAATCA
>JAUPMG010174686.1:0-10518 GCA_031762675.1 Pachysandra terminalis
TCTTCTTTATTAAGTAAATGGTGGTCTGATTCCTCACTATTTGTGACTAACTCCTTACTATTTATTCTAGCTCCTAATTTTCCAAAGGTAACTGCTGTCATTGGACTGTGGGGATGGACTGCAGTTTCTCTTGCAGTTGGTTCATTAATTATGTTCTACAGATGTAGCAGGTAACCTTTTTGTCCTTTCAGCCATGTTTTCTTATTGGCTGCTTTGGAGAAGATAGGTGTTTGATACTACCTAACAATTGGTTTTGCTCTTCATGATGACCCCTTCACTTTTGATGATCTTTTTCTCTTTTCTGTTTACACACTTTAAGTTTCAAGGTAGTTGTTAATATGTTATCCTCTGTATGGTTTATAATAAGGGCAGCCATTGGAATCAAGAGTCAACAGGTGTGCAGTGTTTTTTGTGCACATATACTAATTTTTTCTACAGATTAATCTGAATATCTGATTCCCTGGGAAGAAATGGTGTGCATGATGAATTCTTCTGGTAATTTTGATTGGGCATTGTTCATTGTCTATGGCCTTACTGGGAACTTAGATGGGGAATCCCTTTCTGCTGAATTGCATGAGGTGAGAAGGAGATGGAGGGCTCCTTGAGTTGGAGGTTGTGACTTTAAAGTCACTAGATTCCTATCAATTAAAAAAAAGGTAACATATATAATAAGATTTATCTTTAATGTGGATATTTTCCTCTTTTATACAGTTTGGTGGTCCTGTTGATTTCCCTTTGAAGGGAGCATTGTTCTCTTAATCTAATGGTCAAGAATCCACATTTTGACAATGTGAGGTGGTTTTTTACTGTTCTAGCTTGGGTTTCTCATTCACCGGATAGGTGGATACTATTGAAGATGCTCTGTTAGGCCGTATTTTAGATCACCATTCCGTCTTTGTCAGTTTCATGTTTTTGTGGCTGAACCTGTTCAGTTCTTTCACATGTGGTTGTTTTTATTGTCTTTTAGAAAAAAAAAATTAGAACTTTTGGTGACTCTTTGATTCATGGTTGGATTGGTTAGGTTGTCCAGCTGAAGCTTGGGGCATTGAATTCTCCTATTTTGGAGTGGAATAATGAGAACTTTGGCCATGTGGGATAAGATATTAAAGGGAAGACATGTTGAAGTTGGAGTCTATTTACAAAAGAACACACTTATCTTTGGAGGAAATGTGTAATAGCGAGTCCTTCAAGAGGGAATTGGTATCTCTTCTTCATATAAAGGGAAACCTTTTTGAAGTATCAGTATAGGTTAATGTGGTCGAGGAAGGGTGATAAAGAATCCAATGCTCGGAGTAGGAGTAATTGCACTAGCAAGTTAAAAGTTGGAGATAGGTTTCTTGTGGAGGAAAATGCTATCAGATAGGAAATCAGTAGTTTCTAAAACGAGCTGTACAAAGTTGATCAAGTGATTAGACCTTAATTGGCTGGACTAAATTTTAGCCGGTTGGAGGATGGCGTAGCCTCTTGGTTGGAGTCCTTTGGACGAGGAAGAGGTTTTGTTGGCTCTAAATGAGTTAACCATGTTTTGTAGTAATGACATCGCTAGATGTGTTGCCACCCAAGGAAAGGGGGAATATCGCTTGATATATTAAAGGAAATCTCGATGTTGATGGGAGAAGAAGGGAACGGTGAGAGGAACTTTGTGAGATGCATCCTTAGACATGTTTATAGCTACATACTTAAGAAATTAAAAAGAAAGATGATATTAACCAAGTATTGCATGCTTAGGGAAGTAAGGCACGCACTGTCGCATAATCGGTCATTCAAACTCTCCAGGAAACATATATAGAAGGTTTTAAAGTCAAAAAGTAATAATGCAACATCTGTTAGAAGGTTTTTAACCCAAATACATGATAACGTACAATCATAGAACATGCGGCTCAATACCAATTGGAGTTGCTCGAGGGTTCAATTTTCAAAGTCGTCCCTATCATGGCTGGGGGAACTAGAATACTGCTGCTTTAAGTGCACAAATTAATCTCCTGACATGGTGGGATGATAAAAATAATTAGTCACGCTTGACCTTTCGGTAATCATCATCATCATCATCATTAAACTAGACTAGCATGTGGAGGCGTGTATATTGTGTATTCTCATGATATTCTTAACTATTTGATTTTTTTGAATTTTTCTTGAATTTTGTCAATCAATATGATATTAATTTTATAATAACTCTAAATTATCTGTTTATCCATTAGAAAATTGTATTTTTATTTTTTGTTTTTAATATTTAGGCTTAATTCCACTTACACTTCCTCACATATCTGGCAATTGCAAAACACACCCCCTTTGTTTTTTGATATACCACTTACACCCCTTGTGGCTTGTACTACATTGCAGAGACCACCCCCGTTAACTTTCCGTCTTATAACTGACGGAAAGTGCTGATGTCATTTGATTTTTCTGATTTATTTGAACTAAAGCCAGATACATAAAATGACATTTATACCCTTTATTAAAGGTATAAACATTCCTTCTTACCCCATACTATTGTTAGCCTTACAAAATGAAAAAAATGAGCGAATTTCAAAAGAACAAAGTGCTAACTTTCTTAGCCCTCAAACCCCTTTCTTTGTAGTTATCTTGCTTGTCCTTATTGAATTTTGCTTACTCGAATGGCACACATTAACCAGTAGGGCCAAACCAAAGAAATTCGTGCTCGGGTTTAGCATTCATAGTCCGAACCCAAGTTCAGTAATTAGGATTGAAATCTGAGTCTTAGGCTTTAAAAACAAAAGGTTGAATTCCAAAATGAGCCTGAGATAAGCTTCAATGCAGTCCTAAAACCAGTTTTTTCAAAATTTATTTTTTTTGAAGATGGCATTCAGCAAAAACTTCACATGTATACTACACTCATATATCGAAAAGCACAGTGTTACACGGGTCATAAAACATAAGTTTATACCTTTTATAAAGGGTGTAAATGTCTTTTTATTTATCTGGCTTTAGTTCAAGGGTAATATATTCAATAATTGTTTGGTACAAGAGATGAGTAAATCAATTAGAATTTTGTATATTTGGCTTTAGTTCAAGGGTAATATAGTCCATAAATTAGAATAATCGAATGATATCAGCACTTTCCGTCAGTGATTAGACGGAAAGTTAACGGCGGGGTGATCTCTGCAATGTAGTACGAACCTCAAAGCATGTAAGTGGAATATCAGAAAACACAGGGTATGTGTCTGCAGTTACCAGAAATGTGAGGGGGTATAAGTGGAATTAACTCTAATATTTAATATAAATCTAAATTATTTTTAATTTTGAAGTGGAACTTAAACTTTTAATGTATAATATGTTGATAACTGGGTTGGAGATGGGATCTGGATTTTCAGAGGAATGTCTTAGATTGGGAGGAGGAGGAAGTTGTTGGATTATTGGGTGAGATCTGGATTTTCGGACGAATGTCTTAGATTGGGAGGAGGAGGAAGTTTTTTGGATTATTGGGTGAGATTTGTAAAGTTAAAATAAGGTGGATGGTGGCACTAGAACATGGTTATGGTCCGATGAAGGCGGTTTTTCGGTGAGTTCCATGTACAATTCTTTGCTGGATGGAGCCTCGTGGGAAGGTCCGTGGAGATCAATTTGGTGTGCTGGTTTGGCTTCTAAGGTCTCTTTTTTTCTGTAGACTGCAGTAGACGATTGGGTGCTTACAATGGATAATTTAAAGAGGAGAGGATGGTATTTGGCATCTAGGTGTTGTTTAAGAAAGAGGAGTCCTCTTCTCATTTGTTTCTTCACTGTGAGTATGTCCGGGGTATTTAGTAAGCTTTTATTGAATCTAGTGTTGTTTAAGAAAGAGGAGTCCTCTTCTCATTTGTTTCTTCACTGTGAGTATGTACGGGGTATTTAGTAAGCTTTTATTCAAAGATTCAAGTTGGTTTGGGTCATGCAAAAGGATTTGAAAGAGGCTCTTGTTTGCTGGGGTTGGAAGGGGAAGAAGGTTGGTAGAAGGAAGAGCTCTCTTCTTTGGAATTTTTGTGCAGCTGTTATTACTTGGTCGATTTGGTGTGAGAGGAACATCAGGATTTTTGAAGGCAAGGAGTCTTCTGTTCAGAGGCTGGTGGACAAGGCTTTATCCCTTCTATTTTTTTGGGTCTCAGTTTACTCGGAGTTTAAAGGAACACTTTTCGAAGAATATGATAGCATGTGGGGTTTATTTTGGGATTAGTTTTGTTATACTAATATAAGGGTATCCTTACTACAGGAATGTAAATTTGTACAGGTAGTCTATAGTTCTTATTAATACATGGTTCACTTTTACTGATAAAAAAAAGTGTTTGGTACAAGAGAATGAGCAAATCGATTACAATTTGGCGATATAATTAGTTTATTTATTAAACATCTAAGACCACTAAAATATGATTTGCAAAGAATATATTGTTAATTAATATTTTATTACACAGTTAAAATAAATAATTTCAAAACCCCAAAAATTAACTTTTCTTGCCAAAACGTAGGTCAACCTTCCAATATTGACATAATTATTTGAAGATCAAACATTGTATGTTTAAGTGGAATTTGCTTTCCTCAATCTTTTGGAGTTTTGTCTCTCTCAAATCCACAAATTTGTACTAAAATGCATGAAAATACGTCGCTACACGTGAATTGGCATGCATTTGCTTACAATTTAATGCAAAGAAAACCAAAAAAAAGTTCAAACATACCTTCACTTGTTTTTAGCAATTTTTAAAGAGCATGTCAAGTCTCATTAGATCTCTGCCAAAATGACTTTTGAATTGAAGAGAACTTTGGGGAATTCATAAAATAAGTGGTTTAAAATCATTTTCAAGTGTTTGGAAGAAAATAGGGTTTTTACGTATCTTCAATAGAATTATGGTTTAAGTAGGGGGGAATATTGAAATTTTCTCCTATTCAACTTGTTAAAATGGCTGGTGCACATTAGCAACCACAATATATTATTTGATATCACGGTATATCCATTGAGAAATTGTAAAATTAAAACTGCACTATGGCCTTGCCAACCCCACTGCACCTACATTGGGGGCTAGATAAGTGATGGTAGCAAGGTCTTTGGAGCTAGTGAGATATGTGGGATGAAATCACGAACATTAGCAACCACCTCTCATACAGCAAGGTCTTTGGTGCTAGTGAGATATGTGGGATGAAATCACGATAGTAGAAAACTAGAAATCCATGTAGCAATCACATGTTATATGCATAAAGGATAAAATATGGTCTTAAAACACATTAGAGCAGGGTGTTTTTTTTTTTTTTTTTTTGGAAAGTAAATGTATGAAAGTACGCGCCAGGTAGGAGACGAACCTACGGCCTAGAAGTAAAGGGGTGCAACATGAGGACTTCCTAGGAGGTCACCCATCCTAATACTACTCTCGCCTGAGCACGCTTAACTTCGGAGTTCTGGTGGGATCCGGTGCATTAGCGCTGGTATGATCGCACCCATATTAGAGAATGATGTTATACCCTTTGTTGTAAAAATCTAAGATTCATTATATGAATCTTACTGATTCAATTCAATTGGATTTGACCCTAGGTCGATTCAAAATGATGTATGTTTGAATCTAACGATTTATGATTTAATCGTATGATTCATAAGGTTCAACAATGCAACACCCAATAAATGCCAGTTTCTTTTCTTAATGAAAATCTTTCCTTTTTGTTTAATACTTTATATTAGAATATACTACCACGGAATATACAATATAAAGAAATACATATTATTTATTTTAACTACAAAAAACCCTTTTCCTAAGGTGAATCCCAAAACCTAAACCCCAAACCCTAATTGTACAGTTGTATTACAATTATTATAAGTTTTACGATCTAGGACTCAAAATTACTATTTAATTCTAAGTGGCCTCTAATAATTTTCGATTCGATTTTTGGGTTGGCTACCTTGGTTATATATTGTACAACATAGCATATGAATAACTGTGAAAGAATTGCATGCTTTTTACATGTGATGAATACAAGAACAAATAAATCAGAGAATAGGTAATCTATGATGTGGCTACATGGTAGAATCAAGTACGAATGAAGACAATAGGCAGATATGATGAGATGCTGGGAGACTGGCTTTTCTGTAGTCCTCTCTATGGCATATTTTCTTTGCCCCTTTGGCACTTTTACTTCCTCTTTCTTTTTCGCTTTCGATGTATTATCTCTGTACTCCATTCTCCTTTCTCCTCTTAATAAAATTCGTTATTGTTCAAAAAAAAAAGTATGAATAAAGACAATAGTCTGTTCAACATCTAAAGTGATGTCCCTGCCACTGCCCATTCCACAGTATGAAGAGTTTTTTTTTTTCCTTGCATTGAAGTGATCTGGGATTTGTACCTATATCGATTAACCTAAAAGAAAAGGCATTGCTAATATTCATCTGTTGCAATTCATCAAAGATATAAACCTGCAACAAGAGTACCTCGGAATCATTGTAACATAGCCAAAGTTTCTGCCATCCATACCAACTGAATCGTTGCAGATTCAAGATGATCTAAACTAATAAAACAGAATATAATATGCATGCTTCAACCACTCACCTGGGACAAAGAACTGCTGTCCTGAGTGTGTTTCGTCTGATCTCTTGATACCAAGATCCAATTCCTTTTAATAGCCCGGTACTTACAATGATAGGTAGGCTTTGTAACCTAGGGTCCTTTTATAGAGATTATAAAATCACTGGTAAATGCCCCCACTAGTGTGTTGAGCACCACACAAGGATATATGTGGTTTCAGCTTTGCACTCCCAATTGATACTATTTCCGACTAGCTATCATCCTCAGAAGCCGTCAGCTAAAATTTGATGGCCCGACAACCTGTCGCGATGGGACCCACCACTGTACGTCGCCCCATAACCATTCCTAAGGTGATAGAACACCCCAGAAACTCCCCTCCTTGCTACTGATCAAAAAAAGAAACTCTCATTGCTATTAATACACCCTCATAATAGTTTTCATGATTAATATTCATCTTAAATAATGAGTTTTTATAATTAGAAAAAGCAGTCATATTTTAATTAGGAAAATTCAAAATAAATCTCAATAATTAATTTAAAAACATTGTATTATCTTAAAAAAATATTTTGAACTAAAAAAAAATTATTTTTAATCGATTATGGACATCATGTTATGTTAGCATAATTGCCCCTATTACAAAAAAAACTGCTTTAATTAAGTTTCAAACTTTTGGAAAAATAACATATAGTCCTGCAAAATTATTTGAGTAATGTAGACCTAAGAGACGTTTCTTCTTAAATCAATACGGGTCTAGACAAGACCAATTAACATTTATAAGTCGGTAGCTCATGATCTTCCCGGATTGCAATCTAGCATCAATGACAAGTGTGGATCTATAACTACCCAAAACAATTGAACAACCAGGCATTCAGTCATCGCACATCCTGTTAAATCATAGATGTATTTGATCCTTCCTGAAGCAAACCTAGGCTTATTGTCCTATGATCAGATTGAGAAGAATAAATGTATCTAAGACTAATGCACATGACCTAGTGTTTTCCAAATACACTAGTGACGAGTGTGGATCTATAACTACCCAAAACAATTGAACAATGAGTCATTCAGTCCTCGCACATCCTGTTAAATCATAGATGTATCTGATCCTTCCTGAAGCAAACCTAGACTTGTTGTCCTATGATCAGATTGAGAAGAATAAATGTATCTAAGACTAATGCACATGACCTAGTGTTTTCCACATACACTAGTGAGAAGATTTCAAAGGTGTAGCTACAATTCGAATGGTCCATCTCCATGTCCTACACACCACTCTATTACTAGCTACAATCCTAAGCAAAATATTAATGAGATAAACAAGTATATCTGAGAGATAGTGAGATATTATTAGAAGCAATAATAATGTTGTGATAATATGCAAAATGATAAAAAAAAACTGTCCTTTCTTTTGTGAGAAAGTCACCAATTTATGTATGCCAATGCCAAGTTTCTTGTCATCTGTATCTAATCATTACATTAGATACTTTTAAATTTCACATGTTGCTAGATGTATCATAATCATGTAACATAGTTTTCCTCATATCCAGCTGACTCTTGCTATTTTTCACTTGTGTTTTTATTTTTTTTATAAAGGTACTTTGTAGTGGTTTCAGTTTTTAATCATTTGGTTGCAGTAAAGATCCAGGTTACATTAAAATGTCAGGAGGTTTGGCTAATCATACAGATACAGAGGTAGGGCATGGCTTCTTTGTTAAATAGCTTCTTGACTTCTTTTGCTATTATAAAACTACATGGTGGTTTATAAATTAGTTAATTCCACACTTGATTGGTTGTTAAATGAGATGCTTAATTTTAATTTTTTTTGATCGGAAATGAGAAATTATATGCCTTGCAAAGAGGATTTACAGATAAATATAGGAGAAAAACAGGGAAAAAGAAAAGGTGGGTGCCATATAATCTTAAAAGAAGCTACCTGCTTGAATCTTATACAAATAATTACTTCCCTGGAAACCTAGTGGATACAGTTACTTCAAGAAAAGAAGCCATAAAGTAATTATCTCCACATAAAGTATCTCCACATACAGTTACTTCAATCTTCTCTTCTTCTACTGCAATAAAAATTTTTGTTATCGATCAAAAAAAAAAAAATTTGGATTCTTCAATCTGTTTCTCTTTTTGCAATTGCCTTCTCTTTATATCTTCATCTTCAATCATTATATACAGGGCAGAAGAGAAGCCATCTTCTGTGAGGCTAGGATTCGCCACTGCTGATACTTGATACTATGTATTTGCCAGAAGAAAATAAAATAAAAATGAAATATTGCTATTAAGCTTTTTATATCCATACAAACATGCATTAGATTTTTACCAAACACTTGTGCACGCATAATCTAAAAGGGTGAGATGAGAGGACAAGAGGTGACATTAGTCAGAAATGATTTATATACGCATAATATGACCAAAGATGCGGTTTTTGATGGATTGGGATGGCTGAACGGGATTCATGTAGCCAACCCTAGTTGGGAGGCATAGTGCGGTTTTTGTTATTATATATGCATAATCTGCACACATATATTGAAATGAAAGGGTTCGTAAATGTTTACAACTAGGTCGATGCACGTCTATGAATTTTGTACCTTATGTGCCTTTCCCCCAAACCATGGTGTGCACCTTAGTACATTAATGGAATGTGCAGGCAAGGTGCTATAGGTGTGCCTGCTGCTTTTTCAAAATCCTTGAGAGAACTATTTCATGGCTCTCTTGAACCATTCTCCTCTATTTTTTTTTCCTCACAGCTGTTAGTGCTTCAACCGGACATCTTGATACATCAGTTGCCAAAGTATTTGACGGTCTTTCAAATGCAGAAATATCATATGAAGTCGAAGCAAGAAAAAGATTCAGTCATGCCAAACAATGAGAGGAACATGGATATTGGCTGGCCATGTATCATGTATGGCCATAAGACTTCAGCTTTTGAAAATACTTTTACATCTATTTAGCAGCCCAATATAGTGATTCTTGAAGAAAATCACGGCATCTGGAGGAGGGGGGTTGAAGGAAAAGAAGAGAACTCATGAATATTTAGAATTAAGAATATGGTTGCAGAAACTAATCAGAACCATATTCATACTATTCGTGTTTGTTATCTTCCAGTCCTGTTGCATTTCTTTTTTGTATTTGAATGCCTGGTTTATGAATTCTGCTATTTAAATCTCAGTTTCTTTTTTATCAAGTTGCACATATGCTTTTACCTATTGGAAACATACAGATGTTTTCTTTTCCTTTTGAGAATGCACACTGTCAATAACTTTTGACATGTTTTGTATTTTGCAGGATCCTTTTTTGAATATTGATTTGAACAATTCCTCAGTTTGGATGGGAAGTTGGTCTCAACTTTGCCCTACCTGCAAGGTTTTCATGGTTACTTGTTGATTTCAGTAGGAATATCCATCCATCCATCATATATATATGTGTGTGTGTGTGTGTGTGTGTGTGTATGTATATATGCGTGTGTGTGTGTATGTGTGTGTGTATACATAACATTGTCATTATGTCTTCTTTTTGCTCTCCAGTGCTTAAGATCACTCTTAAATAACCTTTGATGTTTATTATTCTTTTCTTTCGTGATAGGGGTAAAGTTAAAATTGAAACCAACTTCTACTTGCTATTTATGTGGATAGTTGGTCTCAACTTTGCCTGTCCACAAGGTTTCTCAATTGGATTTGTTGACCTTCAAAACCGTTAATATGTGAATCACCATCTTGCACTGTTTATGGTGTTTATTATTTGAGATAACTGTGACTAAATGCTTAATTTGTCTGTGAGATAACTGTGACTAAATGCTTAATTTGTCATTTTCGTTTTTACCAGATAATCAGACCTGTTCGCTCAAAGCATTGCTCCACGTGTAAGCGCTGTGTAGAGCAGTTTGACCATCACTGCCCCTGGATATCTAATTGTGTGGGGAAGGTGAGAAATTGCTATCACTACATCTCAACTGAAAGGCAACATGAACTTAATGAATATTTAGTTTTAACATGGTCATTCTAGCATAATAGTTTAGAGATAT
>JAUPMG010174697.1:0-10518 GCA_031762675.1 Pachysandra terminalis
CTCATCAAGGTTAGATACCTCCGACACACTAGACGATGATGGAGAAGAAGAAAACGGAAGAGACTCACGAAATGTAATATCAGACGACACCAGATACCGGCCCAACTCAGTAGAGTAGCACCAATAGTCCTTTTGGGTGCGAGAATAACAAAGAAAGATACACTTTAATAACTTAGGATCCAGTTTGGTTACTTGGGGTCTTATATCCCTTCAATAACACGTACACCCAAACACCCGCATGGGAAGAGAATGTAAGGCTTGACTAGGATGCAGAACACGATGAGGAATATCTCCCTGAAGCACAGAGGAAGGCATCCGATTAATCAAGTAGGTCGCTGTAAGAACATCACCCCAAAACACTTTAGGCACCTGCATATGGAACATAGGGGCTCGTGCTACTTCCATAAGGTGGTGATTCTTACGTTCAGCCACACCATTTTGTTGGGGGGTATCTGGACACGAAGACTAGTGAATAATACCCTGAGTTGTCGTGAAAGAAGCCAGAGGGCCAGATAAATACTCACAAGCATTATCACTACGTATATCACAAATTGAAACAGAAAACTGAATTAGTATTTCAGCATAAAAAGCACAAAAGATAGATAATTACCCGGAACATTGTTTAATTAAATAAACAAAAGTGACTCTAGAATAGTCATCCACAAAAGTTACAAAATAACGGTAACCTGTTTTTGACAAGACTGGACATGGCCCCCAAATATCGGAGTCGACTAACTCAAACAGAGCACATACTCATTTATTTGGACTCGATACATAAGGCCTGCGATGGTGTTTCGCAAACTGACACGACTCACAAAATAATTCTGTAATGATACCAGAGACGGACGCAGATGCTTCAAACTTGGAAGAGCAGGATGACCAAGTTAACAGTGAAGCTCCAACGGAGTGGGAGATAAGCTGGAACACGCAACAGAATTAGGCCCCTCTTCCAGCACGTAGAGACCTCCTGATGTGCGACCCCCCTACCAATCATGCGCCTCGTTGAACGATCCTGAAACACACAATAATCGGTGTAAAAAGTAACCAGACAATCAAGCTCTTTTGTAAGAGCACTCACAGATAATAAATTAAATCGCAGATTAGGCAAATAGAACACAGAAGACAAACGTATAGTGGGAGGAGGAACAACAATACCAATCCCTTTGACAGCCACAAAAGATCCATCTGCCACTCGTCAGGATGAGACGTTGTGGGGGAAATTGTGCATAATGTACCTGTGGATCCAGTCATATGATCCAAAGCTCCAGAATCAATCGCCCAAGTTTGGGGAGTTGCAGACAAGTATGCGGAAGAGGAAACGCTGGTCTGAGCTACAGTGGCAGGCGTGGATGACTGCTTGGCGAATAGCCGAGAATACTCCTCGGTTGTAAGATGGATACTATCGTCCTCTGGAGGTGCCTGTATCCCTGTAGAAGTGTCCTGGACAGGTCCGGAAACAACATGAGCAGACCGAGAAGTAGGAGGCTTGCCATGTAATTTCCAACACTTGTCACGTGTGTGACCAGCTCCACCACAGTGAAAACAAATAATCCTCTCATCAAATCCATGATCTCCACGTCCTCCGCGTCCTCTTGATGGGATTTGACCGGCGAAAGCGACACGATCACTCATCTCTATAGTACTGGGGTTAGACCGGACGGACCGAAGAACTCGAGAATAAACCTCAGTTAGTGAAGACTCACGATTGGTAAGAATCTGGGATCTAGCCGGATCAAACACAGATCTCAACCCACTCAAGAAGGCCATGACAACCACCTGCTCTCGCTGCTATCTCACCTGATTTACATCGGAAGTCAACGGCGTCAGTACATTCAATTCTTCGTAGACCTTCGTGAAAGCAGCAAAATACTCACTAATTGGGATATCACCCTGCTCTGATCGAACGAAAGCAAGAGACACATCATAAAGACGATTCAGATCGTCTTTACCAGAATATAATACCATAAGGTATTCCCATAACTCCACGGTATCGCAATGGGTCACCAAAATAGAAACTTTGGGATCCATAGAGTTTATCAACTGATTATATAGTCTATCATCATCCCGGAACCATACTTTTGCACCTGCCGGATCTGTCATAGAATCGGGAGCCACCCCCGTGAGATGCTTCTCCTTATCCATGCCACGAATGGCAAATAAAATAATCTTGCGCCAGTGCTGCAAATTGTTTCCATCTAAGTGTTGAGTGGGGTCTCGGTGACAAAACCAGGGGCCTAAATCCATCTAATGTGGCTCGGTGTACTCTCGACGAGCCGAGGGGTCGCCGAGTGGTTTCTAGGCAGGCTTGGCGTACTATTCAGCGCACTGAGGAGGTCGCCAAACGTCGCGGTCTAGGTTGTTTGGCCTGTTTTTGTCTCCTTTACAACTTTGAACATAAAACTTTGTAAGTAACCCCCCATAACTTTGGATTCCACACAAAACCCAATAAACAAACTTCATAGAACATAATTAAATTCATACTTACCATATCCTACTCTAAAAGCTTGAGCTGTTAAAGAAGGGCTCAACAATGTATATCAAATGGTTCAACATCTTCCCGCACGGCGGGCTCCACACGGGAACAATACATCCGTAGGAGAACCTAAGGCACCAAGGCAAACACAGAAATACACCCCCGGGATCGATCACTTGACCTCCCGGTCTGATACCATGTTCAACACCATTTGCTCTAAACGCTCAAGCTGTTAGAGAGGGGCACAAGAATGTATATCAAATGGTTTAACACCTACCATTAAACGTAGAAAACTTAATGAAAAGCCATGAAAATACTTCATACCCAAAGAAAGTAACTTTGAACACCTATTAAAACTATAAACAAGGTTATCCTTGAATACTTACCTTGATTTGAAGGTTGGTGTAGAGAGTTGCACCTCTTGCTCTTCTTCTTCTCCAAGTGATGAGTCAACCTCCCAAGGCCTTGTGTTTATATAGGCACTTAGGAACTTTAGGATTAGTAACTATGGACTTAATCTCAACCATTGAGTGGTTATTTTAAATCTAAGCCTTTAGATTAGTTTCCCAGCTAATATTGGTTTCTTTCTAAGTTGGTTTTGTTTCTATTTTAGTTTTAGAATCCTAGCTTTATTTCTAAATTTGTTTGTAGAGAACACTTACTATTTATTAGCTTTTAGATCTGAGCCATTGATTGGAGATAGGAATCTCTTACAAGATCTTAGCCACATGTTTAACTTTAGAAGTTATGATTGTGTGTACTGTAGCTTAGTTTCCTAATTGATAACCCACCAATCACAACCGGTCAAAAGTCAAACAATACAGCAGTTACTAAAATTTTAAATTAACCCTTAATTTTCTGGTATTTACACATTAACCCTATTATTTTGTTTGGGTTATTACAATTTCTTAGAAAACAAAAACATCCTTTTCTAGATAACTGTTCAATGACCATCATATCTTCATATCCTTTTTCCAATTATTTGTAATAGTTGCACAAGGCCTGTTTCCTATTTCACTCTATCTTGGGCCATGTCTTCTCTTATATTGTGAGATTTTAAATCGTTTCTCTTTACTTTCATCATCCATGTTGTACATGGACCTTTCCTTGTCCGTATTGTCTTCAACCTGCGCCTGCACATTCCTTCTTTTTGAGACTGTAATATGGATATATTCATTATGTGGTGAGTTTTCTACTTTTATCTAATATATCACATCAAAATTTTTATTGTGAAATATTCCAGTGATAAGATCATAGAATTGATTCCTTAGACTCTCCATGTGGCTTTGTTGTTCGGATTTTAGCTTTCTCTTTATCATTATTTTATTTCTTCAAATGAAAATGGTGGATTGCATGTTAACGTTTTCTAGAAAGATAAATTTATATACAAGTTATGATTTTCTTGTCTTTCATGAATTAAGACACCCCCCCTCATACCTTAATAATCCGTATTCTTCTCTCATTTTGTAAATCTTAACCTTCCCCATTGACAGTCTTGACATTTCTAATGTTGTTAGGTTCCTTTGCGGTGGAGATGCCTTTCCTTTTTCTTTTTGATGAATTGACTTTTCATTGTTGTTATCTTGTTATCTCATGTTTCTGATACATATTATTATTGATGTAGTTGGACAACACCATATGAAAATTTAAGGATGTTGTTAAAGAATAGAAATGGTTAAATGTAGGTGGATTGCTTTACTCATCAGAATAAAGTAGGCTCATATTAAGGAAAGGGGGATGAATAGGGCTGTTGATCAGTTCTATTAAGCGGGAACTTTAAACATACATGTTGCTAGTTTTGGGTACAAATATTAGGGGTTAAATAGGCCTGGTTGCCACGGTGTCCCAAAAAGGTTGGCCCATGGTAGTTGGGCTGAGCTCTTTCCCCAGGAAGGATTGTGACGCTAGGAGGTTCGGACCGCCTTTACCCGTCGGGGCTCCTCATAGAGCCTTCAGCACGGGACACTGGCCTAGATCGAGTGTCAACGTTAGGTCTGACTCTAGGAGTCCGTTTGGGAGATTTTCAACAGATAGAAGGGGAAGGGGAAAGTCGAGGAGTAGAAGAGGGTCACACCACAATAGTTCTCTCTTTTATCGGAGCAGGGGAGAAGATGATCTTAAGGCGGAGGCCATCAACGACGTCATCAAGAAAGCTATTAAAAGACACGTAGGGTGTGTTTGGAACCCTGGATTTCAGAAGAAAAGAAAAGAAAGTAAAAAAGAAAGAGAAAAGAAACGAAAGAAAGTACATTACTTTAACTGTTTGGTTAGATAGAGAGAAAATTATAAAGAAAATGCTTTCTCTTGTTTGGTTGTGTAAAGAAAACCGAAAAGAAAATTAGTCAGTTTTTTTGTTAGCCATATAAAATAATTGCATGGATTACAACATTTGAAACAACTTTGTATTTCAAATACTGAAAAGATCTCTACTGTTTATCAAGACAGCATGCTTACTATCACCGTCAAGAAGCTGCTTCCGTCGAAGCCTAAGAAGCCTTTGACCATTGATATCAAGGTTGCTTAAGAGGCAAAACGCCGACCACCACCACCACCCCCACCACTACCACCACCACCAACACCACACCACCCCACACACCACCACCACACTAGGTGGTGCAAGGGATGCACACTGGGTTGTGCTGGTGGTTCTAGTGGGGTGGCGGTGGTTGTAGTGGGGTGGTGGTGGTGGTGGTAGTGGTGGTGGTGATAATGGTAGCGTGGTGATGGTGGTAGTGGTGGTCGAGGGGCTTTCTCTTCAACTTCTTTCCTTTTCTTTTCTCTCAACTCTACCATTTTGGGTGGAAAATTTTTTAGTCTCAAGAAGAAAATGTAGAAGATTTTCTTTCCAAATCCCTATCTTTTACTTTCAAAAATGCTCAACCAAACAAAAGAAAGTGCTTTCTTTAGCACTTACTTTTTTTCTCTTCTGAAATCCAGGGTTCCAAACACACCCTTAGAAAACTTAGATCTCCCTCTTCTCCTAGCCTCTTCACTGATGTCCAAGTCTGAGTGTGCGAAGAATGGTGAATATTCTAAGAGCATGGTGCAAAGTCTCAGGGTACTCCGGATCGTGGGATTTTCCCATCTCACATCAGGTTTCCACCCAGTTTATTTTCGGTTGAAGGTGGCGCAGGTGTAAGAGAGTGGATATATGGCCCAATATCGCCAAGTTGGTATTTCTATAGACGAAGCTGGCGACATTTTACAAATCTTGGGGAAGGAGAAGGGAGGTGTGGAAAAAAGTACAGCAGAGGATGTCACCCTTTTATCTGAATCTGAGTTCAGCTATTCTGGTTGATCTTTAACCCCTAAACGTTTGGATACAGCAGGCCCATCAAAGGAATTTTCACCATCTTCCCCGTAGGACTTGATGTGGATACACCGAGCCCGGTTGACAAATCCTTGATCTGTTTTTCTCCTAATTTTACTAGCAATATGTATTGTGATTGAGGTATGAAAGTCACTTCTTTCTTGCGAAACTACTCTAGTACTGCTGAGCTTGTCTCCTTGGTTCCTTATTCTCCTTCCTTGTCAAACTCCGAAGGTATGGATGAATCAGTCGAACCAGGTCAGTTGTGTTATGATTGTGATTTCTTGGTTAATTTTCCAACTGTAGACACTAACATTAATGGCAGGCAGAATAGTCTCTACAGGGACCTCATCTCCCTTGAATCTTCAGAGCCACTCTCAAACTATAAAGGCAAAGGGGATAATTTTCTTGTTACCCAGATTAGGGGCAATGGTGAGGAAGAGGGTGGTGTTGAGAGTCCTAAAGATAGGCAGATGAAGCCTATATCAGAATGGGAAGGGGTCCTAGAGGTAGCGTCCAAGCTTCAGGTTGAAGCACGGAATCGAAACGGGGAATATCTCACGATGGCTGTAAATGAGTTTAAGGACAGAAATGAGAAGTCGGTCACCGGGGGGAAGGAAGTAGGTAAGGAGAGTGAGAGTTCCCAATGTAGTATTCAGTATAAGAGAAAAAGAATTAGAGACCAAGGGCTAGGAGGGAAGGCACTAAGTCACCAATGAAGATCCTAAGCTGGAACGTGAGAGGACTGGGTAGTGGAGAAAAAATAATAATATTTAAGGACTTGAGGAGGAAAGTAGGAGCTGATATCCATGGTTTAAAATATCTTATCTTATACGTCGATACGGTCGATACGTATCTTATATCCACTTTGTCAGCACGATACACAGGTGCATTTTATGATAAGTTAATTTCTACATGGTATTGGTCGATACATGTAATATATCGACAGTATTGGTCAATACATATGTTACAATATATCGACCAATACACTTGATACAATATCCACTCCTTTGTTCGACTCCACTTCTATCTCTAACCCAAAAACCAAACTCCACTAAAGTACAACCAATTTCGCTTAAATTCTTCTTAGTTGATTGATAACATCTATTTGGAGCTTAAAAGCACTTTTCCTCTTCTTGCATTGTTTTTTGAGGTATGCATTCTAAGAGTTTTGTTTTCAATCTAATCATACTCTTTATGAATAAAGCATGTTTTGGAATCTTATTACACGGATCTATGGATTTCAAGTGAAATCCACTTGAAATCCATAGATATAGCTTCCTATTTTTCAAGAAATATGCAATGTTCTTAGAGATTTTTTGAATAATGATAAATTACCCTTTTACAAAGAAACCAACTAAACAATATTGCTTTGACCTAAAGTTTCTCATAAGATGAATCTAAGGCAGATATATCAGCTTAATAGATTAATCATAATGTTTGAAAAAATAATATTTGGATATAAAATAATCTAATATTTTTAAATAAGTGATTCAATAGTTTCTATTTTTTTTTTAAATAAAAGTACACAATGTTATCCTAGATTAGGTTTATACTCTTAAAAATATCATCCTATGAAAAATATTAAGAATTTATATTTTAGTTGAAATATATATATATATATATATATATATACACTCCATTCCATGGGATAATATAATAGTTTATGTGATATATTATGACTTTCCTTTACACTTATTGAAGTTTTTTAAAGTTTCGATGCGCATGTACGCGTTACGGTTGGTATCAACGTTAATATATGTATTATGTGTGTGGGTGTATCATATTAAAAACATGTCAATTTATCATATTTTTAGCTTATCTTTACATATAAATGAGTCTTATTTATATATCCACCGTTTTCCTTGCGTATCCAATGTATCCATGATTTTACAGTGTATCCATGTGTATCAGATATGTATCCTTTTTTGGGTCGACAGATACTCTACCTTGATACAATATTTTAAACCATGCTGATATCTTAGTAATTCAGGAAACTAAAATGGAGATAATATCAAAGAAATCCATGAGGCAAATGTGAGAAACGTGGAGTGGGATTGTGTCCTGTCAAGATCCGGGGGAGTTTGCATGGTCTGGGTTAAGGAATGTGTAAGTAAAGTAGAGATTTGGATGGGGAAATTCTCATTATCTATTAAATTTCGAAGCATTAGTGATGTTTTTGAATGAGAACTTGTTGGGATTTATGGTCCAAATAAACCAAAGGAGAAGGACTCCTTCTAGGAGGAATTAAAAGGGATCCAAAACCTTGGTGTTTGGTGGAAGATTTTAACGTGGCTAGATTCTCCAAGGAAAAGTCTGGTGGAAACCGTATTACTAAAAGTATGAGAGGGTTTGCTGACTTCATCAATGAGTGTGATCTGGTGGATTTTCGTCTCCAAGGAGGGAGACACACTTGATCCAATTTGCAAGAGAGAATTGTCAGCAGTCAATTAGATAGATTTCTGGCCTCTACATCATGGATTGATCATTCCCTCACTCCACTCAAAAATTATTGCCAAGAATCATTTTTGATCATTTCCCCATTTTGATTAATACGGAGCTGGTTGGGAGAGGGGGCCCTCCTCCATTCAGATTTGAAAATATGTGGCTCCTCCATCCTAAGTTTAAAGAACAAGTTAAAGTTTGGTGGGAGTAAGGAAAGAGAAAATGGATGGGAGGGATTCAAGTTCATGAGATATCTAAAAGGCATGAAGGAAAAGATCAAGCTTTGGAACAAGGTCTTTGGGTGGATTCCAGAGAGAAAAAGTAGGGTGCTACAAGAGATTCAGAATTTGGATAAAAGTGAAGTAGAGATCTCGACAGTGCTGAGAGGGAAAGGAGGAGAGAATTGAAGAAGGAACTTGAGGAAGCTTTGAAGAAGGAAGAGACTTGTTGAAGACAGAGATCAAAAGTGCAATGGTTGAAGGAAGGTGATGGAAACACTAAGTTTTTTCACTATTTGGCCAATTTTCGGAAGAAGAAAAAGAGCATCACTATGATAGAAAAAGAGGAAGTGATCTTAGAGGACCAAAAAGATATTGAAAAGGAGATTTCGGATTACTTCTCCAAACTGTACCAATCTGAACAGAAATTCATTTTCAGTTTGGATAAGTTGGATGACCATAGATTGGACTGTGCTGCAGTGGAAAGCTTGGATAATGAATTTGAGATTGAGGAAGTAAAGAAAGCCATTTGGGAGATGGAGAGGAATAAGGTCTTGACCCTGATGGATTTTCTATGGCATTTTATCAAGACTGCTGGGAGGTCATTAAGGAGGACTTGATGAAAGTTTTCAATGAGTTCCATTCGAGTGGTATCATCAACAAAGCAACCAATGTTACATTTCTAGTGTTAATCCCAAAGATTCAAGGTGCTGTTATGACTAAAGACTTTAGACCCATTAACTTGATCACCAGTGTGTATAAGATTATAGCTAAAGTGTCAGCTAATAGATTGAAGATGGTCATACGTCAAGTGGTGTCTAAGATTCATAGTGCATTTATTCAAGGTAGGCAAATCATGGATAGCATTTTGGTTGCAAATGAATGTGTTGAAGAGAAATCAGAAACAAGGAAACAGGTTTGATGGCTAAAGTTGATTTGGAAAAAGCATATGATAAGGTGGAGTGGGGATTTTTGGAGCTGTCTTTAGGTAGAAATGATTTTCTGAAAAATGGTGTAGATGGATAAGAGGGTGTGTTAGTAACGTTCAATTTTCTTTTAGCCTGAATGGGGGTATCTTTGGTCTTGTTCCCTTCTCTAGGGGATTAAGACAGGGAGATCCATTGTCTCCTTTCCTTTTTACCTTGGTCAGTGACGTATTGGGTTGTTTCTTTTCCAAAGCAGAGGACCTAGGTTTGATACAAGGTTTTAAGGTAGGTAAGGATAGGGTCGAGGTGTCTCATTTGCAATTCGCAGATGATACCATCATTTTGTTGGAAGCGTCAAAATTTAACATGTTCTTGTCCAAATGTATTCTTATATGCTTTGAAATGCTCTTCGGTCTCAAAGTGAATCTAAAAAAGAGCAATTTGATAGGTTTAAATGTGGAGGAGAGGTTCAGTCAAGAGTGTGCTAGCCTTTTGGGGTGTGGTAGAGGGGAGTGGCCGATGAGTTATTTGGGAGTTATCGTGAATGAGAATCATAGAGGTTAACAGTTCTGGAGTCTAGTCATGGACAAGATGAAAAAGAGATTGGCTTCGTGGAAGAAAAATTACTTGTCCTTGGGAGGTCGTATTCCACTGATCCAGTCTTCATTAGGCAACCTCCCTACGTATTTTATGGCTCTCTTCAAGATGCCAGTGTCGATCAGTAAAAGAATTGAGAAGCTACAGAGAGAATTTCTTTGGGAAGGGGTGAGAAGAAAAAACCAAGGTTTACGGTGTCGATGTCGCCAGACATGTCGGCGACATGGGGGAAAAGTGGGGAAATTGAGGGAAAAGTTGGGGAAATCTTAGGTTTTTGATGAATTTTTGGCCCCAAACTTTAAATATGTCTAATAAAGGCCTAAATGCATCCAAATGCGTCAAAAAATTCAAAAACAAATACCTACACATTAGAAGTCATTACATGGGTGGGTGCGGGGTGGGGGGAGGGGGGCTGTCGGGTACTGTAAGCTGTAAAAAAAAGATGCTGCATCTAATTAAGCTACATTAAAAGTAAATGTAAGTCAATTAAAAGATATATAAAACTAGAAATCAAGTGCCATATCTATGAGGGGGAAAAGGGAAATATGG
>JAUPMG010174708.1:0-10517 GCA_031762675.1 Pachysandra terminalis
ATAAGGTCCGTCGAGGGAAGAGTAAGATTCTCCTTCCCTCGGGTGCCCAGAAGGCAGTATGTCGTGGGAACATAAGTTCTTAGTCCTTTGATATTTCAGAAGGAAAGAAGTAACGTGTTTGTTGGGTTTGGGACACGTGGCGTTCTCTCACAAGCTGAATTCAAAAGATAGCTTCCTTGAGAAGCATCGCTCTATTGATGATAAGAACGGTCAGATATCTTTATGCCGTTTTAAATCTTACATTTTTACCAAACGGTTTATCATCGTATGCAGTTGTTAACAGCTGGCACGTGAAAGAGACGGTTGTACAACCGTTACAGCTTTATGAATGATTCAGTGTATGCGGCTATACCCAAAAATGCGTACACACGCTCGTGATCGAGCGCATCGTTTAAAATGGGGTTAAATTAGCCCGCCTGATCAACAGCATCAAGTGAATAATTGAGATATTAATTTATGTCAACATTGAGTAGCACATTTCTGATTTTATCTCAAAATTGTGACTTGACCTTAAAAGCTCAAGCGTTTATTACAATGCTGCAAATGAACTGCAACATTCAACAGTAAAAAATCTGCAAATGTTGAGACTAAAAATAACACCTAACTAATGGTAAGATTAACGATTACCAAGTTGGACTTAAATTTTACGCAAGATGATTTGGACACCATGTTGGCGTTGGAGTGTCATGACAGTGCAAGGAGAATGAGCATAAGATGGAGAGAGCTCAATAGAGAAATGTTGTAAAATAAGAACCAATGCCACTTGGCTCCTATCATGGCAAAGCCTTGCCAACGCATCTTCTCGGCCCCAACCAAATGGAAAGAATTCCCCACTGTTCTTTGATGCCTTTCAAACCCCACCAGAAAATCTTTCAGGATTGAATTCAATTCGCAGGATCCCACCACTAACCAGTTCGCTACTAGTATAAAATGCCGGTAGCATTCGCTACATAAAAAATAAATTACATACTAATCAGTTAAAAAAAATCATAGAAGTTAGTTCTGTTTATTTACATGTTTTGTTGCATCTAAGCTAGGAACATGTAGTAATAGTTGGGATTGTCAATAGTAAACTACCTTCAATTTCTCCAAATGGAAAGCAGGGTTGACAATCGTTGCATGTTTAGCCCATTTTTCACCTTCATGTTCTATTAGTTCCCTCACAAAATATATAGATAATGGCCTTGGTTTCGCCTTCTTGAAGTCACCAGCCCTGTTAAACATGATCACCCTAATCAGCTCTGGATTCTATAGTTGACAATCCTTCTATGTTTAGCCCATTTTTCACCTTCATGTTCTATAAGTCCCCTCACAAAATATATAGATAATGGCTTTGGTTTCGCCCTCTTGAAGTCACCAGCCCTGTTAAACATGATCACCCTAATCAGCTCTGGATTCTATAGTTGACAATCCTTCTATGTTTAGCCCATTTTTCACCTTCATGTTCTATAAGTCCCCTCACAAAATATATAGATAATGGCTTTGGTTTCGCCTTCTTGAAGTCACCAGCCCTGTTAAACATGATCTCCCTAATCAGCTCTGGATCTGTGATTTACTCTAGGAATTGTTCCGATCCAGGTAACAAACAACTTACCTACACAATGTGCATTTAAGAATACAGTTTAAATCAATCTGAGTTGTATTAACAAGTACTTCTTTGTTAATTTCTCTTTTGAAAGTAGGACATCTCATCCTAAGATGAATTCTACTATCGTACACATGACCTATCAAAATACCGGACATAATCCAAATAAAAATAATTTGAGGGGCTTAGACATGGTTTAGGCTTTGTACAGGGATGACCATGGTCTTTAAACTCGGTATTCAATCAGGAATCGGCCGATCCAAAACATGGCTCGATTTTTTTATGTTGAGTGTAGACACCTCAATTTGCACCGATGTGCAGTTCCTCCTTGTTTTGCACCTCCTTGAAGGCTTGGCTTGAGAATCAATAATTCTTAATCATCTTCTGAATCCCACCTCTACCATGTATCCAAATTCCTTGACATCTCAATTTTGTTTTGAAAATGACCAAAATACCCCTAGTGACCCCACCTACTATATTTCATCCCAAGTTCGTTTTTTTACTTGAAATCTGAATTCTAGACGAAAAATGCTTTCAAACGAGTACCATATTAGCTAGGTTTGAGGTTTGGGGAAAAAATGACCATTTGACTCTCGATAGTCTTTTTGGCCAAAACCTGCAATTTCAAAGGTCGAAATAGGATTCTGATTTCGAATTTGAGTTCTACATACCAAAACCTTCAAAATAACTGTCAATTTTATAAGAATCCAGTTTGAGTTAAATGAGGGTCTCATTTGGCAGTTTTTCAAAAAATATTTTGACACGTGTGCTAATAACATCACGCTCTTGCAGTGCCGTCGTGTGCGCGTGTGGAGAAGAATCTTACCACACGTGCATACAACAAATACCTAATATCTCCAACTACGAAGCTAACTAATTTAATACCTTTTTCAAAAATAATGATCCTCAATTTATTTTATTTTTTTAATGCCCCAAAACTCTTCTGATTTTTTTGTTCTTTTCGTTTTACTCTACCTGAAGTTATTTCTATTATCTTTTTTCCCCTTTTTCTTTTGGCCATAAGAGCATCTCCCATGGTTCTTAAAAATTTTCCAATATTTTGGGATAAGTTTACGGAAAGAGCCATATTTGAGGAAAAGTTTTTCAATCATCCATTTTCCAAATCTTTTTTAAAATTTCTATTTTATCCTAATTTCCTTATATCCACCGTTGGAATTCTTTTAAACAAAAAGAGTGACCGTTGCAAAAATGTAAGAGCCGTTGGCTTCTCCCCCCAAATTTGGGGGTCCTTAGAGCATTTCCAATCGACCCCTATCCCCTCCCTTAAATTCAAATTTGAGGGAGGGGATAGGGAAATTCAACTCCAATCATCCCTCATCCCCACTCTCAAATTTGGGAACCCCTAAACTTTTTCTCAAATTTAGGGAAAAGTTTAGGGAGCCCCCAAAAGTTGAAGGTTACTGTTTTATAAAATGGACAAATTTTTTTGAAGAAATTTTTAGGAGGGTGATTGGAGAGTTCTTTCTCAAGTTTGAAAAAAATTTTAAGAGATGAGTGAATAGCACTTCTTCAAATGCTTATATTTGAAGAAACTTACCCCCAAATATGAGGAAAATTATGAATGACCACTGAATATGCTCTTATAATTTTTTTCAAATTTGAAAAAAATTATAGAGATTTCTCATATTTGGGAGAGAACAGGGATAATTGAAGAGACTTTTGGAGAATTTTTTTCTTAAATTTGAATAGAAAGAGAACTTGGAGGAACGATTGGAGATGCTCTAAAAGCCAGAGCATCAACGACTTAAAGCACTCACTTTCGGCTCCAAACAGAAAACCTGAAAACCCTAACCACAACTCCTTCTCAAACGGCGGCGGCGAGCTCCGACGGCGACGAGAGTGCTGCAATTTGCCGCGACATCTTCCTTCGGTGACTATCCGAGCAACCCTTCTATTTAATCCGGTAACTCTCTCCCTATTCATTCTTATTCTTTCATTTCTTCTTCTTCTTTAAAACCTGTAAAACCCCAACCACCTATTCGAATCCCATTACCCATTCTTTCCCTCTTCACAAACCCCTGTTCAAACCCAGCCGAATGGCCGCAGCACCTCCGACCTCCTCCATTCCCTCTGCTCTCAACCTTTCTTCAACATCTAAACCCAGCAGCTCCGACCTCCTCCATTCCCTCTGTTCTCAACCCTTCTTCAACATCTAAACCCAGCAGCCCCACCACCGAATCATCCCCATTAACCCCCCCTTCCTTCACCACCGAAACTCCTACATTCTCTGTTCGTTCCTGTTCATCATCTCTGCAACACCTTCACAATCCCCTCCTCCACTCAACCCCCGTAACCCCCAATCACATCATCTCTCACCCTCATCTATTCCACCTTCTCTGCACCTCCATCTTCTGTAAAACAGCTCCTCCATCAATCTAAAACCACCTGCAAAACTTCCTCCATTGCCAATCTCTCACTCTCTGTACAGCCTATCTCAATCCCCTGATCTACGCTCTAAATTTGAACCCAAACCACTTCATCTTCCACCTTCTGCAGCACCCATTAATCCAACGCCGGTTCTGTCCCTGTTTCACCACCCCCAACTCCATATACAACAACAGTTTTGCACTGCTACAAGCTCACCTGAGCTACAGAACCACCTGAAACACCATCAAGCAATACCCAATTTCAGCCACTCAAACTCGATCACTGCCACCTCTCAAGCTCAAGCTGCTGCCGACCTCGAAGCCCCAGAACAGCAGAAGCACATCCGAATGCATCTGTGACAGCAGGTATTTTGTTTCGTTTTTTATTAAATCTTCACTTTATTTCATTTGATTATTTATTCCATTTTGTCAATGTTTCTCCAGCACTCTATTATATGTCCAATTTCACCAACTGTCTTACATATCTTATTCATGTAATAGATGTGTTAAAGATGATTCATGCCAATTTTGGTTTTTCATGTGTTCATATTATTTTGAGTGTATTAACATGCTAATGGATTAATGTCGGTTTATATGATTTTATCATTTTTAGATTTTTCTTATTTTACACATCTTCTTTGTTTTTGCCACTTTTAGGTCACTTGGGATTTTTAAGATTTTCTGATTTTTAGTATATTTGTTGAATTCCTAGATTTTTAGTATCTTATTGTATTTTATCTTTTGTTTTAGTAATTTACTAAGATAATTTGGTATATTTAGGGTTTTAGGAATTTTGAATAGCTTTTAGAATTATTTTAATAGTTTTCTTCTTTTAGAATTTTTCTAGGAATTTTCTAGAACTTTTCTTGATTTTAATTTCTTTTTAGACTTAGATTAATTGGCCAAATAATTGTGAACCAGGTAACCAGTTGAACTGCGAAAGGGTGGGTCCTAACACCTTCCCACCCTCGTAAATAAACCCCTTTACCTTAATTTCTGGCTAGACCACCCTAAATCCCACAATCTTGGTATAATTTTATAATGAATTGATAAACCATGGGTGACCATCCACACCCAACTCGATGGATGGCGGCGACTCTCAATAACCCGATCAACCTAGGGTCCACTCGACCCGGGGAGATCACATTGAGGGCTGCCGGATGATCCATATTGGATCGTCCGATCCAACTCGTCCGAAACTAAGTCAGATCATTTGGATCAGACAATCTGACTCGGTTGCAGACCGAGTCGGAGAATTTTTAATAAATTAGGGATCATGACTTGTCCCGAGTTGGATCAGCCAATTCGGACCGGGATCAACCAATCCTTTACACCATGGGGTTGACTTCCAAAACTAGTGCTAATCATGATGCCCGTATGCCCATTGACCAATCTAAAGAGACATGTCCACACACAAACAAGACTAACCCTTGTATGGCGTGGAGTCGTGGACATGTTCTCTCATGATTAGCTGGCATGCATATGCGCCCGTCTGATCAACACTCCTGAAATGTAAAAACTTCTTTTCTAGGAATTAAATGTATTTCTTCTCTTGTGTTCATCCCCAAATTCAAATAAGTTAGAAAGTCCCAAGTTCCATAATTTATTCCTTAATGTTTTGCTGTACTGTCTCTTATACATATGCAATGATTGGATATTGTTAAAACCTTGACCATTGGCTTTAGGTAATGTTAATTTCCTTATTAAAGAATTTAAAAGACAGCTAAAAATTGTTAAATGTCTGTTCAGATGAGAGATTATCTCTCGCATGGACCCCTGTACTGTAACACAAACAAAAAAATCATTCTCTTCCAGCAATCCTAAGCTGTATAATTTTTTTTTTTGGGAACTTGCTACTATGTTATTGACCTTGAATAGATGGATGATTATGGAGACAGATAGGGCATCCTATATATATATATATGAATTTCATCTTTATGACATATACCGTTGTTTATCATCAGCTTGTGAAGAAAAGGATCAACACGTGGCATGATATCATGAGATAGATTCATCGGCTTTGATCGTGCTTCCATGGTCAAGCTCTCAACTTCCCTCATGTTCCCAAATAGTAACTGGTAAGGATTCCCTTTAATCCCTTGCCCATTCAGATACTTCTCAAGTCTCTTGGGCTTTAACCAGATGGAATTAAACACCTTACAAATCAAAAGGGAAAAAATTAGAAGCAAAACAGATAGAAACTCTCCTATTTTCTTCTTCCTTCCTACATTCTGCTCAGTCTTGATGCATTTAAACATCAGCAAATATATAAAATATCCCTTGATTTGTAATAAAATAATTATGATACCATTTGGTACAGCTATAAGATACTACACATAACATTAGACAAATCTCCTCAATGTGATATTCACAAATTACAAAGTACAGCTTTTTATAAAACAGAAACTTAAGCCACAGTAGTCCTTTAGTTGCCTCTCTAGAATCTTAGGTTTTTCAACCAGATTGTTTGCAACAGTCTCAGAATTCCATGAAAGGATCAAAACAAACGAAACCGAAGCAAAAACAGACAAAACCTCTCCCACACTGTCCGTCTTCTTTCCTCTCCTTCCCTGGATTTTTTTTACTGACGGTTAGCATTGACATTTGACAATTTACAAAGCGAGCTAAGCTTTGCCGAAAAACCGATTTGGCTCATAAACCTTGAGCAAGACTCGGGCTCGTTAAGAATTTTCGGGCTCAGGCTCATCTCGTAAAAGCAAAACCTGTTAATTACGAATCAAGTTCATGAATATGAAAATCAGAAGATGTCAAGACTGGCCACAGGAGGTGGTTGAGAAAATCAGAAGCATTCCCATAAACAGTAGATAAACGTTAGACAGAGTGGTGTGGAAAGGTATTGCATCGGGGAAATTCTCCGTTGCTGCTGCATACAACCTCATACACCAGAACATTGCTGCGGGGGATCCAGGTAACGTGTTGCTAAAACTTTAGCACTTGCCAATACCACAAAGGTACGTTTGTTCATTTGGAAATGTGCAAATCTTGTTCTACCGACAAGTGATCTTCTTCTTAGGAATGTGAAGATTCTGGAGAAAACTCAACAGAACATGACACTACATGTGAGTTACGTATGTAGAATTTATGCTTGAGATTATTCTTATGGTCATTTTATGCTGTGATCTCATTAACACTGCAAGTGACAAAAATACATAAAAATTATTGAACCATTTGATATACATTGTCGTGCCTTTCTCTAACAGCTTGAGCTTTTAGGTTGTGTTTGGAACCCTGGATTTCAAAAGAAAAGCAAAGAAAGAGTTAAAGAAAGCACTTTCTTTTGTTTGGTTGACCATTTTTGAAAGAAAAGAAATGGATTTGAAAAGAAGATTTTCTTTCAAATTTTCTCTGTGTGACTAAAAAATTTTCTCTCCAAAATGACAGAGATTTTGAGAGAAAAGAAAAGAAAAGAAGTTGGAGAGAAAGCCTCTCTACCACCACACTACTATTACCACCACCACCACTACCACCACATGCATGAATATCATGTTGTAATCCATGTTATATGGCTAACAGAAAAAATTGACTAATTTTCATTTTGGTTTTCTTTACACAACTAAACAAGAGAAACCATTTTCTTTATAATGTTCTCTCAAATTTTCTCTATCCAACCAAACAGTTGAAAGTAATGTACTTTCTTTTCTTTTCTTTTCTCTTTCTTTTCTTTCTTCTGAAATCCAGGGTTCCAAACACAGCCTTAGAGTACTTGGTGTTTAACATGGTATCAGAGCAGGAGGTCGAGTGATCAAATCCCGGTGGCCTATATTTCTTTGTTTATTCTCTCACGTATGTGTTATTCCCATGCGGGTGTGTGTTTGCCTCGGTGCCCTATGTTCTCCCACGAATGTGTTGTTCCCATGCGGAGCCCGCATATGCGAGAGGGTATTAAACCATTTGATATACATTGTTGTGCCTTTCTCTAACAGCTTGAGCTTTTAGAGTACTTGGTGTTTAACAAAAATAAAATAAAAAACTAGTTTTTGCTTTGCCCACTGGTGTACATGGTGAAGGCATTGTGATTATAAAATGCACACGCAAATCCAATTGTAGCATAGCACATGCATACTATCATTTTTTTTATATAGTTAACAACAATTTATTAATCATCAAAAGTGGTTACAAGGATATAAAAGGATCACGAAATGTGATCCAAAATAAGCAAAACAAAGAAAGACAACTACACAAAACGATAGAGGACAAAAAAATCAATCCTAACCATCTACATGCATTCTATCATGCAAATTAATGGGAGGAAAGAAGGTAATGTGTCTGTGTGTTGGGTTGAGGCTTTCTTCATAGCAACTTACAGGATGGAAGTTCTAACTGAAGCTTAAAGTGATTATTACAGTGCTGCAAATGAATTGCAACATTCAAGAGTAAAATTCTGAAGACAGTGATTATTTCGCTACAAGAAGTACAAAATGCCGGAAGCATTCGCTACATCAAAAATTAAACTTTTTTATGATTATTATACATGCTTTGTTGCATCTCTAAGCTAAGCTAGGAATGTATGTAGTAATAGTTGCTGCCTTCAATTTCTCCAAATGGAAAGCAGGGTTGACAATTCATCTATGTTTAGTCCATTTTTCACCTTCATATCCTAAAAGTCCCCTCACAAAATAGATAGATAATGGCTTTAGTCCTGCCTTCTTGAAGTCACCAGACTTGTTAAACAACATCTCCCTAATCTGCTCTGGATTCGTGATGTAACTCTAGGAACTGTTCCGATCCAGGTAACAAACAACTTGCCTACACAATTTGCAATTAAGAATATAGTTTAAATCAATCTCAGTTTGTATTAATAAGCACTTACTTTTGTTAGCTTCTCTTTTCTAAATGAACTCCTCTTCCAGCAATCCTAAAGTCCTTATTTTCCCTCAAGGCAGTGTTCATCATTTCTATACCCTACTTATTTCAGGAATTATAAAGAACAGTAATTCAGGACACCCAAAAACAAATGTTCCCATAAACACTAGATATCTAAAATCTTAAACCACCAGAAGGAATGGTATTATCGAAGTTCATTCATCAACACTCTTCAATTGTGTAAGACTCACAGGCCCCTTTATTTAGAAAAATCAAAAGCAATCTAAAACTTATTACAAATAAGCATAATTTCAAAGATCAATACAAATCAAGAAAATAGAATCTGAATTTTCATTTATGCTGCAATAGTCCTCTCTATAATCTATACCAACCAAAGAAAAAAATGAAAGCTTGGGGCATCAAGACCAAGGTTGTATAATCGTGAATCGAATCGAAAATCGTTAGGGGCTAGTTAGGATCGAATTGCGATTTTGAATCATAAATTGTAAGATTCATAGCAATTTTACTAGAAGTAGGATTTTGGGATTATTCTTAGGAAAAGTGCTTTTTATTGTTTAAAATACATTAACAATGATTCTTTATGTATATTTAATGCTGTTAGAGTACTATATTCTATATAAACAAGGATCAAACGAGAAAAAGGAAAAGGAAAATTTTTCAATAAAAAAGAAGAGGTCATTTTTCGTTGGTGTTTCAAAGTTGAATTGTATGAATCGTATGATTAAATTGTAAATCTCGCAAGATTCAATGTATACATCATAAGATTCAAACATAAACCGATTTCTTCACTGATTTGAATCGATCTACGGTCGTTAGGGGCTAATTAGAATCGAACTGTGATTTTGAATCGTAAATCATAAGATTCATAGTGATTTTAGTAGAAGTAGGGTTTTGGGTTTAGGCTTTGGGATTTCTCTTAAGAAAAGTGTTTTTTATTGTTTAAAATACATAAACAATGATTCTTTGTTTTAATTAATTGTTTTAGAGTACTATATTCTACATAAACAAGGATCAAGAAAAAGGAAAACTTCCATAAAAAAGAAAAGGTCATTGTTCTTTGGTGTTGCAGAGTTGAATTGTTTGAATCGTACGGTTAAATCGTAAATCATAAGATTCAATAACATAAACCGATTTCTTCACCGATTTGAACCGATCTACATTCAAATCGAATCGTTAGATTCATATAATGAATAGTAAGAGTTTAACAAACACAGAGAGGACAAACTACAAAATAATATGAATTTCATCTCTAATAACATATACCGTAATTCATCACCATCTTGTGAAAGTAAGGATCAACACGCGGCAGGATATCATGAGATAGGTTATCGGCTTTGATCGTGCTTCCATGATCAAGCTCTCAACTTCCCTCATGTTCCCAAATAGTAACTGATAAGGATTCCCATTAATCCCTTGCCCATTTAGATACTTCTCAAATCTCTTAGACTTTAACCGGAAGGAATAGAACACTTTAAAGATCAATGAGAGAATCAAAAGGGAAAAAATTAGAAGCAAAACAGATAGAAACTCTCTCATTTTCTTCTTCCTCACTACCTTCTGCTCACTGCTCAGTTTTCACTCTTCATGCATTTAAATCTCTGGTCTTGCTAGGATACAAAAAGAAGGGCCTCGCATCCTCTACAGCTTAAGGGTTACAGCAATCCATACAGCACCGTTGGATTGCTGCCACGTGGGTACCT
>JAUPMG010174728.1:0-10517 GCA_031762675.1 Pachysandra terminalis
AGAATGTCTTGAAATACTCTTGGGAATTGACAAACAACGGGAATCCTCAGATATTCTTCCTTTCCTTCTAAGGACCACAGGTCAAAGATCGACAACTGATCTACTAGATTCGGACGAAGTCCTTTGACTTTCATAGATGGTCCTCCAGGAATTTCGAATATTGTCTCCCTACTATAACAATCTATCTTCACATGATAGGTTGCCAGCCAGTTCATTCCCAAAATTACATCGTAATGCTTCATGTACAACACTATCAGGTCAACAAGAGTCTCAACTCCATCTAATGATGTAGGACATGAAGGGCATACTTCAGTCAAAACCGAATATCCACTTAGTGGATTCTCCACTAACACATTGGCTTGCAATGGCACACAGGGCACATTCAACAAACTAGCAAAAGGTAGTGCAATAAAAGAGTGTGATGCTCCGGTGCCTTCGTCGGGTGCTCGGCACGTTAGTCGGTGCGTTGATTGGTCGTCGGGCGTTCTTGGTGAAATTTATGGGTTTTAGGGTTTGGGTCTCAGCATTTGGTTCGGCGCGTTCTCGGCTCATCAAGAATATGCTCGACGCCAAAACCAGGGGCTTAAAAATCTGTCTGTGATCCTCGGAGCGTCCACAGCGCATCGAGTTGGGTCTCGTCATGAAAACTAGGGGCTCAATGGTCAATAGAGGAGGCTCGGCGCATGCTCGGCTCATCGAGTACTAGCCGAGTGCTCTTCTGGGTCAGTTCGGCACATACTCGGCTCGCCGAACAGCAATTTCTGGGCAGGTTTTCCAGAGTTCTGATCTAATCATAATTCTAATCAATTTCCTTCCTTATGTAACCTTGCTTAATATTAAATTCCGAACAAAACCCAATTAAAATAATTAAGAAAACGTAAGTAAATAATTTGTTGTTAATTTGTTTTGAAAACGTTTGAAAAGTAATATGATTTTGAAAACTTACTTCCTATGATTGAAAAATAAACTTGAAACTCTACTTAAACCATATAACAAGTTAAATTCGAATACTTACCTTATTGTTGCTGAGTTAGAGCAGAGAATTTAGCTCTGTTCTTCTCCTTCTACTCCTTAGCTCCAAGGCTTGGTGTGATTGTCGAAACTAGGCGAGGCCTCTATATTTATAGTAATTTGAAAACTTCCTAGTTTTATTAGCATTAGTCTTTGTATTTTAATCTTGTCCCTTCATTGGGATGTATTAGATTCTAGGCCATTAGCTGAATTCCCAGCTCTCCTAGTTTAGCTATGTTTCTATATTTAGATTTTTAAATCCTAGAAATTTTCTAACTCCTATGGAAGCTTCTATTACTATTTTTAATCTTAACCATTGATTGGGATGTATTATGTCCTGCAAGATCTAAACTATTTATTCTAACTTAAGAGGTTATGATTGTGTGTTGCACTTAGTTTCCTAATTGTACAACCCACCAATCACAATTAGTCAAAAGTAAAATAATATGGCTACTTACTAAAATTTCAAATTAACCCCTAATTTTATAGTAATTACACCTAAGCCCAAATTTGGTTTGGGTTATTATAGGTATTGCAGTGGATCTAGCCAAGGTTGAGGCAGTTCTTAGGTGGGAGTAACCTAAGAACGCATCGGAGATCAGGAGTTTCCTAAGTCTTCCGGGTTACTACAGAAGATTCATCGAGGGATTCTCATTGATTTTGGCACCTTTGACTTGATTGACCAAGAAGGAAGTCAAATTCGTCTAGGACGAAGAGTGTGAAGCTGCTTTTGAAAAGCTGAAGAAGAAATTAACATCGGCACCTATTCTTGTTGTACTTGTTGTAGGACAGAAGATGGAAGTCTACACAGACGCGTCATTGCAAGGTTTGGGAGCTGTTCTTATGTAGGAGGGTCGTGTTGTGGCGTATGCTTCTAGGTAACTTAAAGTTCATGAGTAGAATTACCCCACTCATGATCTAAAGTTGGCCACCATCATTTTTGCTCTGAAGCTTTGGAGGCACTACCTTTATGGAGAGGAGTTCGAGCTGCTTTCAGATTATAAGAGTTTGAAATATATTTTCACTCAAAAGGATCTGAATATATGCCAGAGGAGGTGATTAGAGCTTGTAAATGACTATATTTCGATGCTTAGCTACCATCCTGGGAAGGCTAATGTGGTAATAGACGCTTTGAGCCGCAGACTGTGTGGAGTTCTTGCTTAGATGTTTAGGCAGGAGTGGAGACTTCAGGAGGTTATCTCACACTTGGGAGTTCAACCTTCAGAGCAGCAACGTGGTGGTTATTTGTTCAGCCTTGTGGCCAAGCCATCATTGGAGCAATGGATCGCAGAGCTTCAGAAGAATGATTTGGACCTACTGGCACTTGCAGCGGATGATAACAAGCCGGAGTGGATCGTACATCTAGATGGTTTAATTAGATCTCGCGGTCGACTTTGCGTACCTGAGGACTAGAACGTCAAGCCAGAGATTTTGGACAAGTCACACAAGTCGCACAACTCCATTCATTCAGGGAGCACGAAGATGTATAGAGATCTACGTTAGAATTTTTGGTGGTCAGGTATGAAGAGGGAGATTCCTCAGTATGTGGCATGGTGTCTCACTTGCCAACAGGTGAAAGCCGAGCACATGAGATCAAAAGGACTTCTGCAGACATTACCATTTACAGAATGGAAGTGGGAGCACATCGCCAAGGCCTTCATGATCGGACTACCGAAGACTCGAGGGAGCTTGGATTTGATTTGGGTGATTGTTGTTTGATTGACCAAATCTTCTCATTTTCTACCGGATCAAACTTCAGCTACAGCTGAGGATATTGCGAGACTGTATGTACGTGAGATTGTACGTCTACATGGAGTCCTAATCAGTAACGTATCAGATCGTGGATCCTTGTTCACATCTAGATTTTGGGAAGCTTTGCAGAAAGCCTTGGGTACGAGACTTGATTTCAGCACTGCTTATCACTCTAAACAGATGGTCAGACGGAGAGAGTCAACCAAGTTCTTGAAGACATGTTGCGAACTTGTGTGATGGATTTTGGAGATAGTTGGGGAGAGCATCAACCATTAGTTGAGTTTTCCTACAACAACAACTTTCATGCGAGTATAGGCATGGCATCATTTGAAGCTTTGTAGTACCGGCCGTGTCATTCACCTGTGTATTGGTCAGTAGTGGGAGAAGACAACATTCTTGGACTTGAGTTAGTGCAACCAGGTAGTGAGATAGTGAAGCTCGTTCGGGAGATATTGAAGATGGCTCAAAGCAGGCAGTAGGGCTATGCAGACAAGAGACGGTGAGAGTTAGAATTTACTGTTGGAGATCGAGTTTTCCTCAAGGTTTCACCGTTGAAAGGCATTATGCGTTTCGCCAAGAAAGGAAAGCTAGTACCTCGTTTTGTCGGACCTTTTGAGATACTAGAGCGTATCAGACGTGTTGCATACCGAGTAGCCTTACCGCCTCAGTTGTCAGCGATTCATGATGTGTTTCACGTATCATTGCTACAGAAATACGAGTCAGACCCTTCTCATGTGCTAGATTGGACACAGTTGCAACTTTAAGAAGACGTCACCTATGTTGAGAGGGCGATGTGGATCCTAGATCATAAGGAACAAGTGTTGCGGACAAAGACTATACCGTTGGTGAAGATCCAATGGGAACATCATGATGAGATGGAAGCTTCTTGGGAGCGAGAGCCAAAGATTCGGGAGCACTGCCCACATTTGTTCACGGATTGAGCAACACAAATTTCGGGGATGAAATTCTTTTAAAGGAGGTAGGTTGTAAGGACCTAAATCCACTAAGAGAACAATTATATTTAATGATTTGAAATTTCAAAATTTAATGGTATTTTTTTGGATTTTATTTAGTATATAAATGAGATTAATATGTTATATGATTGTTCGTGTAATGTGATTATATGTGTGGGGGTTATTTTGTTAATACGAGAAAGTATGGGGGACTGATTTAAAGAGATTTTTGAATTAGTTAGAATCTTTGATTGAGCGCGATCATGGGAACATGCGTGACGGTTATGCTAACCATGGGTTGTGTTTTGGCAAGAGAGGTTTAAGAGATTAGGGTTTCTAATCTCACCTCATTCATGATCTGTTTTAGATATGAGATCTGAGAAGCTTGTTGAGGAGAAAAGAGAAAAAGAAGAAGAAGAGCTTGTGGAGGTCGCTGAAGCCAAAACGAGTTGAAGGCTTGGATCATTACTACCTTCATTCTCACAAAGTAGAGCATCCTAAAGCGTGTTTCGAGTCTAAAGAAGGTTTAAGAAAGTTCCTAGGATGAGCAAAGCTCTTTTACTGAAATCTATATCTCCAGTTCATGATGCAAATGGTTGTTTGCTTATGATGATGATTAAACGCTTAGATCGTTGTTTTGTTGGTTTTAAATGAGTTATTAAATGTTTATTTATGTTTTCGGAGTTATAGAAGTGGATACATGATGCTTATAATGGACTTGATAACCTAGACTTAGATTTCAAGTCCCGCAAAAATACCCAGATTTCGGCAGATCGGCAGGCTTCGATCCACCGATGACCCTGCCGGCAGAGACTGAATTTTAGGCTAAACTTGCTATTCGGCAGGCTTCGGTCCACTGACGTCTCTACCGAGAGAGGCGTGTTTTTAGACTAATTTTGCTATTCAGTAGGCCTCGGTTCACCGACGACTTTGCCGACCCTGTAACTTGCACTGTGAATGGGATTTTTGGGAGGATGACCTGAGTGGATGGTGTGGGGCTTCGGCCATTTTTGATGTTGATTTTCGGAAGCAAGACTTGACCATGGTTGGTTAATCTTGGTGTTCCGAGGTAATTGTGACCACCATTTCCATCTTAGGTTTGATCCGATTTGGTTGTGAACACATAGTAATCCTCTTGATTGTTCTACTTATTGTGATAATGGATGGATGCCTATGAATGTATATAATCAGATTATCCAAGTGTGTGGGCGCTCGGATAGTTTCTGTTGTAGGCCTTCATTCGATATCCTCTTTAATGCATTACATATTAGGTTGATGTCAATTAAAAAGTGTACTGGGAGGTGGAAATCTACGAAGAAACAACAGCGATGCCTCCAGACTGGTTTATCTATATGCCCGTGGGGTGAAAGGGCCCACTTAAACTAGGGTAGGATGCTTGCGAGCGCCTAGACAAGTTCGCTACTCCTCGAGTATTGTACACTCGTAAATTAGCAGTACTGTATGGTAGCCTTCGTGCCATGGATTAGCGCCCGGAATGAAGAGGGGATTCCAGTAATTCCTTCGATACATCTTAAATCGATTGTTGTTGTGTGAAGCGTCATATGTGGTGAACTTATCAAGCGATGTTAATCTTAGTACATTTCATTGTGCATATATATCATTAATCGTATGTTAATTGTCATTGCATCCATTCTAGGCAATGTGAATGATTTCATCTCATCTCATTTAAACCACTCATTTGCCATTGGATTATGTTGTATTTGTTATTGGATTATTATCATACTAACCCCTTGTGATTGATTTCCATAAGAGGACGGGTGTCCATTCCATCTTTCTTAGTGGGCATCATAGACTCACGCAACATTTTATGTTGTAGGATGGGAAGAGGAGTGATCGCTCTATAGCTGGATCATTACCGTTTGTGGACTTGATATTTACTTCCTTTCTTTATTGTTGGCTTTTACTCCTGAGGAAGTTAGGCTTCAAGTTACGTTATTATTTTGTGGTTGTTGAACATATTGGATTTTGTGGATTAGATTTGTTGAACTCCTGGCCCAGCTGAGGCCCAGGATTTGATTTTGTACTATATTTCATTTTACGTTGGATTGTTTATGTTGTAGAACTTCCGCACTCTGATTCTAGTTAAATGAAAGTAATTATTGCTTTTATTTTACTTATGCTGTGGTGGCAATCCGTAGTCCAGTTGTGGATCCCGAAGTTCTCACCTTGACATCCGTGCAAATTCCTCATTGGGAACCGTGTCTCGAGATCTCGGGTGTGACATATATATATAATTATGTTTTTCTTACAGGTTCACATGTTTGTTTAATAGACTTCAATTGTGTTTGTTCTTGTACAAGTTTCCTAAAATTGAATTGTGTTTATTTACAGGATTGTAATCTTGTACAAATAAGGAAATTTAACAAACAAAAAAACACAGACATTTAACGGCGATCGCACAGGACCGCCGTTAAAATCCATATTCCTCGACGGTCTATACCGTCGATGAATGTCAACTGAAAATTCTATATACTCTATTTACAACGGTTTAGGGCCACCGAAGGTGGGTTTCTAATCCACGGACCGCTGTGGATTAGGATATTCCTCGACGGTCTAGACCGCCAACAAAGAATAAATACATTCTTGACATTACCCTCTTCAACAGTGGTTTCTGTTCACCGAAGATGCTATTCTAATTGTCGATGGTCTAATGAAACCGCCATCCATACAGCCGGCAATACTTTCCCCAGCCAGGCATTTCTTGGGGGTTTCCCAGACCGCCGACAAAGTATCATCCCGTTGGCAGGTACTGGCAAACCGGCCATGCTTCCGAAAGGGACCACTTTGCCCAACATATTTTTGTTGTATTGTTTTAGGATTTTCCTGTCTGTTAGGAACACAACGGTCCAACTTTGAGGTCAATCCGATTAGTGTAAAAATAATTATGATTAAAACACTGTAATAACCCAACCAAAATTTAGGACTCATCTGTAATTAATAAAAGTATAGGAGTTAGGGTATAATTAATATAGGGGTTAATTTATAGTTTTAGTAAGTTAGTTACAGATTTGACTTTGACTTTTTGTGATTGGTGGGTAAAACAATAGGAAACTAAAGTGCTTCACACACAATCATAACTCTTTAAGTTACAATGTGTGGCTAGGATCTTGTAGGAACTTTTAACTTAAATCAATGGCTTAGATTTTAAACCCTAATTAAAAGCTTCTATAGGAGTTAGAAACCCACTAGAATTCAAATATTCAAATATAGAGACATAACTGAACAAGGAGAGTTGGGAATCTCATCTAATGGCTTAGAAACTAATACACCCCAATAAAGGGACATGATTAAAACTCAAATACTAATACTAATAGAACTAGGATGTTTGTTAAAATCATATAAATAAGAGGCATTGCTCAGTTTCAAAAATCACAAATTCCTTGGAGCAAAGAAGAAGAAGAAGAAGGAGAGCAGAGGTGAATTCTCTACTCCAAACCAGCAACATCAAGGTAAGTATTGTAATTTAACTTGTTTTATGATTTTAGTAGAGTTTTCAATATTGCTTTCAATAGTGTGAAGTAAATTTTGAAAACCTATTTTAGTTTTAAAAGTTTTCAAAGTAAATTATCTAATTACTAGTTACTAATGTTTTCCTACTTGTTATTATTGGGTTTTGTGTGGAATCCAAGGTAAAGGATAGTTGTTTAAGGAAGAAAGTTGATTAGAATTGAATTCTGGAAAATCTGCCCAGAATATGAGCTTCGGCGAAGTCCTCGGCGCACCGAGCCCTCGCCAGGCCTGCCCATAAGAGCCCTCGATGGATACTCGCCGCACCGAGACCACGCTGAGCGCCCTTTTGCTTATTTTTAGTCCCTGGAAACTACACGAAGACCCATCCCGGCGTACTGCGAGTACACTGAGCATAACAAACCAATTTTAAGGTTCTAGGAAATTACACCGAGGCCCATCTCGGTGTACCTCGATTACGCTGAGCCATCTGTTGTGACCCAGACCTAGAATTTTGAAAAAATAGTAATAGATCCCTCGGCACGCCTAAAGGTATGCCGAGACCATGTCGAGAGCTTTTCGGAGACCATAAGGCACGCCAAAATTGACCAACTTGATCAAAATTGGTTGAATTTTTGTGAGCATGTGCATCTTGATCTCATTAGACCAATTCTGATATTAGTTATGTTTGATTATACATGTTTCGAATACTCATACCTGATTTGGTCATACCTAATTTGGAATATTTTTAATGCTGGTTGGAACATAATATTTTGATATACTTATTTTTATGTATTTGGTTAACATGTCTAGCATGCTAAATAGGCATATGACACCTTGTACACATCAATTGTATGCTTAGTTAACATGCACTATATCACTTGCGCCTCATATGCCTAAGACCATTGATTTGGTCTATAGGTTAAACCCCTTTGCATGTAAATCCATACTTCTTGATTTTAATGATATTAAGAGATTATTGTCATTTGGAAATCACAGTAGGTGAGGAGAGTTGCACATATCTATATACTTTTGGTGTTGAGGGACTGGCTATCCCAATATACCTATTTTGATTCTTGTCTTGCGAGACTAATGCCCGTCTTATTGGATGGATGACCGAGTGAAAATCTGTTATTTGATCCGTTTATGTATGACTCATAAGGAACATTTCACATTCGTGAAGCCCTGAGATATTTCCCCATGATCGAAAATAAAATGAGGAACTTGGGACCTCTAGGTCGCAGATCCCTCGTGTATTCGGGGGATCATATTCATCTTGTTTAGCCAGGGGTTTGATCGAGTGTGAAACATACATCAAACCAATACTATACAGCAACTTGTATTGCATATTAGGTTTGTTTGTTAGATCACACGTGGTGATTATATTTGCTAGGTGCACAGTATAAATTGATAATTGAACCAGCCTTATGCATAGCATATTACATCAAATTGCATGTTATACATTGTTCATATCATTATTTGCATATTCATTGCATACTACATGATTCACGCATATCATATGATACACATTACATATTCATTGCATATTGATCACGTATCACATGTTTCACTTGTTTATTTATGGATTACCATTGAAGAGTTGTCTTGGCCATACTTCAATTATAAACCTTGTTCGATTTGTTTACTTACTGGCTAAGTGTAGCTTACGCTTTCAAGCAACCATATTTTAGGCCCATTAGAGGAGGAGGACTTGGCTTATGGAGACCAAGCCGTGGACTATTGTTTTGAAGAAACTGCTGATTTTATTGAAGATGATAATTAGGATCAATATTAGGCATTTTACCCGTTTTGTTGCCTTGCTTGCCAAAGGTTATTACTAGCCATTGTTAGGCTATATTATATTTAGGGATTTGATTTGAAGATGAAACTAGTATTTTACTTTCTACTATTTTCTGTTTGAAGGATGTTATGAGATCAATTTTATTTTAATAAACTACTTTTCTATATGTATCTTATATAAATGTCCTTCTTAAGTCAATGATTTTGGCTATGTATTGTTTCACCACTCCCATCTGGATATTGGGTGAGAATTGCAAACTAGACTTGTGGACTCCATTGAGATTTCCGAGTTTGGTTCGTGACAAAAATGGTATCAAAGCCTAAATTTTATGTTTTAAATCAGATTCCAAAAGGTTTTGATGTGTTGATATTTCAAAGTTTTCTGTATGTTGATATTCCAAAAGTTTTCTGTGTGCTGATTGTTATTACTAATATTGGCTGGTAACTTAAGTGTGCGCAGATTTCTTTTTTGTTAAACAGATTTACTAATCATCATCTTTTGAGAATGGCCGGTAGAAGAAGAGGTAGAATGGGTACTAGTTCAAGTGGAGGTGATGATCAAGATCCACAACTTGCTATAGTTTACCAAGCATTGGGAGATATGGCTGCAATGATGCAACAATCACAAGCTCAACTAGTACAGTAGCAACAAGCTCAACAAGGAAGGGTCTACATTGTAAGACAACAAAAGGATGAAGAGAATGAAGGTACTATCTGAATTCAGCAAGAGTTGAATTTTTACAAATTTTATTCAATGTAAATATTTCAACTTTTCCGGTTAGGGTAATCGAATTTCGTGGACAAAATTGTCTTAAGGAGGGTAGAGTGTAAAAACCCAACCAAAATATAGGACTAACCTATAATTAATAAAAGTATAGGGGTTAGGGTGTAATTAATATAGGGGTTAATTTAAAATTTTAGTAAGTTAGTTACAGATTTGACTTTGACTGTTTGTGATTGGTGGTTTGCAAAATAGGAAACTAAAGTGCTTCACACACAATCATAACTCTTAAAGTTATAGTGTGTGGCAAGGATCTTGTAGGAACTTTTAACTTGAATCAATGGCATTTATTTAAAACACTAATTAGAAGCTTTTATAGGAGTTAGAAACCCACTAGAATTCAAATATTCAAATATAGAGACATGACTGAACTAGGAGAGCTGGGATCCTAGTGTGTGGGTTCCATGCATACTAGGACGATGTGAAATGTTAAGTAAGTTTGGGAGGTGAAACCATAGGGTTGCTTGCGAGGATTCCTATGAGTTATGGTGAATGGTCCTAGAGAGTCCTATCCATGCATTTGCTATGCATGAGGAACATATATAAAAATAGTTACGGGAATTGAACCCGGTAGGTTGAAAATCCTACAAAACCACGATGTACATGTGGGATATAAGAGAGTAGTTGTGACGAACCAAACTTAAAGATGTCATTGGAGTCCCTAAATGTAGTTTTTAACTCTCACCCCATATCCAGATGGGAGTGGATAAACGATATGTAGCCAAATTAAATTTAAGAAGGATATTATTTAG
>JAUPMG010174739.1:0-24167 GCA_031762675.1 Pachysandra terminalis
TGAATTTAAGCAGTTTCAGAATTTCGGCATTTTGAAATTTCAACCATTCTTGTAAAACCTTCTACAAATTTTAAACAATTCATCATCATTTTGAAAAGAAAAATAGAATTTTAGATTCCATTATGGACCAAAATCAATGCCGAAAATAAGATTTAATACCTTCATTTTCAGCAATTTCAACTCTGTTGGCTCGGAACTGATTGCTCAAAAACATACAATGGGCCCATACTAAGGATTGTGCATAGCCAGTGATCAGCCATACAGGCCATATCTCATCCCTCCATGTATAGAGTTTTGTCTTTGATGGTTACTCGAATCTTCACTTTTCTTAGCCATCTAGGTTTTAGCTCCACATTGGAAGATTAGGATCCTATCTGCAGTCTGATCTCATAGGACTATTTGATAAAAGAGAAACTATAAAAAAAATATAATAGAGAAGCTGTGGAATCTGTTCTTCGGCGTTTTGCCAAGTTGGGTTTCAATATTTGCACCATTGTACCTGTTGAACCATTTGATATACATTGTTGTGCCGTTCTCTAACAGCTTAAGTTTTTAGAGTAAGTGGTTTCTTAACATGGTATCAGAGCGTGAGGTCGAGTGTTCGAATCCCGAGGGTTTGTTCTCCCAGGGATGTGTTGTTTCAGTGTGGGTGTGATGTGTTCGCCTTGGTGCCCTGTGTGATTCTCCCATGGATATGTTGTTTCAGTGTGGGTGTGATGTGTGTTTGCCTTAATGCCCTGTGTTCTCCCATAGATGTGTTGTTCCCGTACGGAGCCTGCACGTGCGGGTGTGTGTTGAACCATTTGATATACATTGTTGTGCCGTTCTTTAAACAGTTTAAACTTTTAGAGTAAGTGGTTCTTAACATTACCTACTAGTTATTTGTTTTGATCAACTGGTGTTTTTTTTTTTGAGAACCATGCAATTATATGAATATGAATTCCTGCAGGTACATTCTGTCATCAAAGATAGAGAAGAAACCAGACGATTACATATTTGTATACTATCGGGGGAGGAACGATGCATGGGATGGATACGGTGGAGCTGTATTGTACACAAGAAGTGCAGTTTTACCTGACAGCATAGTCCCCGAAGTAGAAAAGGCGGCAAAAAGCGTAGGAAGGGATTTCAACAAGTTTATCAGAACGGATAACACCTGTGGGCCCGAGCCTCCCCTAGTAGAAAGACTGGAGAAGACGGTGGAAGAAGGAGAGAAGACGATCATAAGGGAGGTGGAAGAGATAGAAGGGGTGGTGGGGAAGGCCGAGATGACATTACTTCAGCGATTGGAAGAGGGGTTCAAGGAGCTCAAGCAGGATGAGGAAAACTTTCTGAAAGGACTGAGTCGCGAAGAGATGGAGATCTTAAGAGAGCTGAAAATGGAAGCAAGCGAGGTAGAGAAACTGTTTGGACAAGCACTGCCACTGAGGAAGCTAAGATAGAAGAACTGGCTTGGATGAGATGAAGCCACCAAGATGATTGCTCTTGGTGCAACACCACAAGCTATTTCAACCTCTTATGCAGTTTAAAAGAAGCTGTTGCTGCTGTATTCCCCAATTGGGTTCAGTGGGTGATGGTGAGCTTGGCAACCAGATACAGTTGAACAGGTCTTGCCCTTTTTGGGACTGATCATGGTTGAACTATTAGGCCCTGTTCTTTACTAGGTCAGCACTAAACCAATTTATTTCATGGTTCTAGTAACTGCCTTTTTATCAGTATCAAAACAGTTCAAGACCCTCAATGTTATTTTGTGATGTAAGGGCTGTTATTCCATTAGTTTTTTTTTCAATTAATAATGTCTTTCAATTGTTCTCATTGTATTGTATTACACTCTGTTGTTAAACTCTTGCGAATCATTGTATGAATCTTACGATATGATTTGAAGCTAGATTGATTCAAATCAGTGAAGAAATCGGTTTATGTTTGAATCTTATGATCTAACTATTTACAATTTAATCGTGTGTTTCATACGATTCAACTCTGCAATACAAAAATAAATAAATATGGCACTCTAAAATAAAAAGATATACATAAAAATTATTGTTTATGTATTTTAAACAATAAAAAGCACTTATCCGAAGAGAAATCACAAAACGTAATCCTACTTCTACTAAAATTACTATGAATCTTACGATTTACAATTCAAAATTACGATTTGATTCTAACCGGTCCCTAATGATTTTTGATTCGATTCACAATTTGACAACCTTGGTATTACATTTATAAATTGAATCAAAAAACACTAGTATTTAATAATACAGTGTAATTTACTCGGTACTTACACATTAATGCACCAATAGATGATTTTAGGAAACCGCAACGAGGCAATTTGGATAAATACTAAATTTTTTGAAATGGCATGGCAAGTACCCTCAAATCCATTCTCAATTGCTCTAATTTTAAGTTCAAACAGGCCTGAATTCCACCATTTCTTGCTCAGGCATCACATATACTATCATCAATAATGATTCAAAAGGCTCCAACATATAAGAAGCTCGATCGTATGTGAGATGGCACCGCTAGCTACTAGCAGTTGGATTATTGCTCGCTTCTTATACGAGCTCAAAAATTGCATATGTAAGTCCATTTGGCTAAAAAAAAATTGCGTAAACTCGAGCTTTTTGAATTAGTAACCTTGGCAAGATGTCAGTTATCGTCCTGGTAAACTCGAGCTTTTCGAATCAGTAACCTTGGCAAGATGTCAGTTACCTTCCTGGTGTTTATAAACCTGGATATCTTTTAGAACCATTTGATGGTTCAGTTTGATTGCTATTAGCACCTGATTGATCATGCCGGTTAAGAATAAACGGCAAATAAAAAACAATATAAGCTGAATATCCCAAGATAAACCAAGCTAATTAGCAACTTATTGAAAGAGAATAGAAGAATCTGCATTTGGGTTTCGTTCATCAAATATAATTGGGAAAAAGAAGAGAATAGAAAAAAAATAATTTTTTTCTCATCATATCCTTGTGTTTATTAGCACAGAAAACACACAGTAGAGTGAAAGAATGCACTAATAGAAAGTTTGTATAGACAGCCTTCAGAGCTATATACAGGTCCCACACAACTTATATCCTTCTGCAGGCTTAAGAGACATCATTTTCTGCTCCATGGAAAGCAGCAAGAATGCTGTAAACAGGAGAGAATAAGAAACATATAGAGCTAAGAAGATTAGTAAACTAAAACAAAAGCAGGTAAAAATTTGAAGAGCGAAGGGATCCACACACCTTTGAATGGTTACTGTTATTTTGCTTCTGACCATTGAAGTAAGATGACTCTGTAGACATTATTGGTACCTTTGCTGCTCCACTCTGCTTCTCTTCCCTCACTTTGTTGAAGATGTCAGTAAACCCATCGGCCGATGCAGGGTTTCCCTCATCCCACTCGCCAAATTTCGGAACAGCAGCACCTTTATCAGGCTGTCATATAAGATTTTACATCATTCTTTAAATTCTGGAAGAAATCTTAACAACTTTCAATGAAGCGATCCAAGGGAATGTGTGTGCACAATTGTCTGCATTTGAGAAATCAGGAAGAAATTTACAGTTTCATTTCCTCGAGCAACCGAGCCCAGTCGGGATCTAACAGGAGTGGATGGAGCTAAACCATGGCTACCTTCTGATGAGCCTTTCCTTTCCCAGGTGGGAGAAGACACTCCGCTGCTTTTGCCTGTGACCTTTGCCTGGTAATGTGGATGGAGTGGAGACTGTTCGATGCTGCGGTCAGAACCTACACTTTGTCGTGCAGCCCTTCTGGAGTTATCATTGCAAGGTACTCCACGATCACCATGACGCTGATGTGTCGAATCAGGCGAACCTCTGCGTCCTGCAGTGTCGTAGCGCACAGGAGAATTGGTTGATCTCCTTAGATCACCATCTTCCCTGCTTGAACGACGCTCGTGCTTTGGTCTCGTGGCTGATGGTCCAACTGGCATCTCTGGTTCAGCTCCAGTTCTGAAGGGAGGAGCTTGTACTGGAGATTTATTATCAGAAAACATATCTGGGTTATCTTGAGGGTCATTTGGATTTATCATCTTCCCACCACCTTTACCCTTTCGTGCCTTATCGAAGTAAGCTGTGTAAGGAACTTTCTCTCCATTTTCCCAGTTGCCGAACTTAGGTACATTTGAACGTTGCTGCCACAATGACAATACTTTTGCTAATCAAGAAGAGATGGTGAAATGATGGATTATATAGCAATATCCCAGAGAAAATATATTTATGATGTAACATGGTTGGAAAATCTTGTCATTGATGATTCTCTCATCTATAAAAGTATGAATGGGATTAGTCAACAGATTGACAAGAGCCAATGTAAACTAATTTATATTCATGAAAAGGAATATATAATATAGGATTTATGTATTTCATGCACAAAAGGAATATATATGTTTGTATGTATACGTATATGTATATATGCACATGTTTCAAGAGTAGAGGTCTTATTCACAAACAATTCAACGTATAGTACAAGGTTATAGCTTCATAGGGTTATACACGTAGATCCAATTCTAGAGGTTAATATTTATCATGATATCTCTAATATAAACCAATAGTCAACTACAAAATCCAAGAAAAACTATTGATTAGTAAGTAATAGCGGTATTTGGTTGTGCACTATGGAACCATGTTGGTTCCTCAAAATCTTTTTTAGTATTAGAGATTATTATCTTATTAATTATTAATGAATAGAGGGTTGACTGTATGCATATGTATGTTGTATATATATATGTGTGTGTGTACACAGATACACTTACTATTATGTTCATACTTAACTAAAATGTAAAGTTGTTTACAAAGTTAACTACCTAATATGTAAACTGTGAGTCCAAAACAGTTTACAATAACCTGAACCTGCATGAGCCATGTTACATGTGCTGGGAGTTCAAAGCGCTCACCGGGTTTTGCCTGTTCAATGCTTTGACAAAACAATTATCAATTATATAGTCTATGTCTCATCTATGTGCTGGGAGTATTTTGCTCATAGTTGTGCTGCATATAAGAGCTCACTTGAGAACTTAGATTCTCATTTGGCAGCACCCACTAGACTTCCAAACAACTTATCATTGCTAACTAATAACTGCTATTTCTAATATCTTTCTCACTCTCAATTTCTACTGTCAAATAGCAGATTATGGTTGCTCTAATGGTCCCTGGTGAAGGAAGAAGGCAAATCTATTATTTCCATATGCAACTGTCAGATCATTAGTGGTTGATAACAACAAAATGACCTACTTCTATACAGATGTTATTTTTATGGTTCACTCGTGATCCAAACACTCTCCAAAGTTTTGCTTCATGCAAAATATATTCATAATTCGTATCTCACTACCTGTCAATGACCCCTGACTTGGGACCAAAGCCTACTACCCATCTCCACCATGGCACCACCATCAAGTAGGCCTGTCAATGGATCGGATTATGATCCGAATCCGATCCGATTAGGTCAGATCCGGTAAGGATTTTGGGATCCAAATCCGATTAAGATCCGAATCCGAAATAACCGATTATAATCGAATCGAATTCGGATATCTATAGATCCGATTCGATTATATATATATATATATACACATATAAAAACTAAAAAAACAAACCCTACCTTTCTGGCTTTCTCTATTTGAGAGACTGAGTCATCTGACTATCCCTATCCCTCTCATTTTACCAAAGACAAAAGACTATCCCTCTCGTTCTCTTCTCTCCCTCTCATTCTACGGTTCTACCCCGTGGCTGACGACGATCCTCTGGCGGTAATCGTACTCTGACAAGCTGGTAAGAGTTTTTTTTTTTTTTTCTTGTTTATTCATTTCTTCTTCTTCTTCTCCCTAACCAAATCCCTGCAAAAAAAAAATTAAATAAATAAAAAACCATTCAACCCCATTCCGTTTACAGGCACACCTGAACCCTCCTTAAAGCCCTAGATTTCGTCCCTATGAGAACCCAAATCAAAACCCTAGATTAATTTTTTTTTTCCAAACCAAATTGAACCCAGATTCGCCTGTTCGCAGTTCGCCCATTCCAAAATCCAACAACAACAAAAAAAAAACCTTTGCAAAACTCAAGAAAAACCTCTAAGGCTCTAACCGAAACCCTCAAAACTCACTTGGAAACCTGCAAAACCCCAACTTCTTTCCTGTTCGTCCCAAACCCCAAAACCCCAACTTCTTTCCTATTCGTCCCAAACCCCAAAACCCCAACTTCTTTCCTGTTCGTCCTTCCCTAAAGCCCTAAAACCTACAAAAGAAAACCCCATCTCTGTAAACTGCATGTAGTTGGTATTCGAATCGGATTTCGGATCATAATCGAATTCGAATTCGAATTCAATTTATGGAGATCTGTCGGATTCGGATTCGAATTCGGATCGAGTCGAATCCTTAAAGGATCAAATTCGGATTCATCAAAATCCGATTCGAATCCGATCCGTTTACAGGCCTACCACCAAGGGCATGCAGGAATTCTTATAGAGGTGGGATTTCAGTCATTTAGTAATCTTGTAATAGCATGCAACTCTGATTAGGTGAGTTTTTAGCTGCATTAAACTATAGGGAAAATGACTTAAACATCCGTGATAGAGTAACTCGGTATTTTAGATGTTACTTATAAACCATTTCTAGGTTGACATAAAAAATACTTGGTATCCCTGATGTTTCTAACAGTAGAATCAAGGTTTTAAGTTTCGCCAAGATGACCCCAGCAAAACGAAATGTAAGGGGAATTCGCTGAATTCCCCCTTTTCCCTTATTTTGTAGAAATTTTGGCGAAATATTTCTCCAACCTGGTGAAATATTCCTCCAGGTCGGCAAAATATTCTCCCAATATTTTTCCAACCTGGTGAAATATTCCTCCAGGTCGGCGAAATGTCGGCAAAATTTCGCCAGAAAAAATCTGGCGATATCAAAATTTAAAACCTTGAGTATAATACACCCTCTATCATTTTCTTGACTAGTACTAAAACAACCCCTCTATTGCAGGCCATGGCCTAATGTGACAGTATCTTCTTTGACAGCTAGTGTCATTAATCTTCTAGATGAAAATGTCATCTATCGATCTGTCCTCAAGTTTGAGGAATGCCATAATAAAGGGTAGGTTTAGTACTAGACAGGTAAAGTATGGGGAATGCAGTGTCCTTTTAGGAACATCAGGGTTACTCCAATTATATATGCCAAACTGCAAGTGGTGTAAACAATGTTAAAACATCAAGGGTACAACTATTTATGCCAAACTACAGCGGGGTATCTAAGTAATCTATAAGTTGTTATCAGACAAGAACTAGAGTTTTGTCTTTTGTAGGAAGAAGTGCACTATTTGTTAATACTAGTGCGATTATGAATTGCTTTATGCATATGAAAGGGTTGTATGAATCGTGATAAAGATAATGGTTCCTTGTATCCTTCTTCAATTGCTACTGTTGAGTTGAATTAAGATGGTTTATTTGGTACATGACCTACATCATGTTTTTGTGAATTTGAGAGCTTTGTTTTCCAGAAGCCAAATACTCTTGCCGCTTCCAAGTACTATTATTAGTTTTGAAGTTTCTTGATTTTGTTATCATTTAAGTTTGATTCTTGCTATATTCCCACCGTAAAATTCAAACATCAAGGATTTGTTGAGATTTGAATAAGATCTAGGTTCCTGTCTAACTACATGAAAGTGATACAATCTTTGCATATCTTTTAGAGTTCACATGGCCTACATTAGCAGCTAATGGAAACTTTTCCTAACATAACGTATTCAGTCTAAAGCCTAAAATTTGTGTCCTGAAGGTTGAAATGCAGAAATCAGAACAGAGAACATCTGGTGTTTCATTAGCTAGACAAAAATCTACCATCCCATCTGCGCATGATGATTGAAATGCAGAAATCAGAACAGAGAACATTTGGTGTTTCATTAGCTAGACAAACATCTACCATCCCATCTCTGCCGCACACAGTTTTACTCATGGCGGCTTAGACCACTTTTTTCATGGACTGGACCACGAAGGTCACCCATGTCTTAAGATTAATTAATCGTAAACATCAACATCAACAACAAAAACACCCAACTAATTGGACACAGAAGCAAGAGTCCAGGTCCGCCATGTTAAGAGCAAGACCGAGGTCCGGTCTGGAGCCAGTACCAAAAATGGACCAGCTATTAAATTTTAAATTAAAAAAATTTGGACTGGCGGTACAGGACCAGTCCAGATTGATACTGGTATGGACCGTCCAATTCATAAATTTGAAGAAAAAAAAGAACTCCGGACCAGTAGTACCGGCCGGTCCAAAACCTCACAATACAATTATTTGTATGGTGGCTTGAGATCGGACCGGCCAGTCCAGATCGACTGATCCTTGACACCTTGGTTAAGAGCCTTGTCTTAAGTTAAGACCATGGGGGGCTACATCATTTTTTTCATCAACTCTATCTGCATTCCCTTTGGATTTTCATTTCTCTTTAAGAGCCTTGAACTTGCAGTAACTCAATTATTCTTAATAGCTCTGATGTTGGTATTCATTTTTTTTTTTTGATCAATAACGATGAGCTTTATTGCAAAACAGAGATAGAGGAGAAAGAGAAAAACAGAACACAAAAAACAAAGGTTCCCCAAGGAGTAGCAACCTGAAAACAGGAAAAAAAAAAAAAAACAGAAAAGAAGCAGTTACAAGATCCCCAGGATAAAAAAAAAAAAAAAAAAACGCTAGACTACAAATGAACCACAGTTTCCCAACATCGTGTGATGTCCACTCAAGAAGAAATATCTTTGAACTCGGGAAGTATGCTGGCCAATGATGAAGCCAAACTCATAATGGAGTCAATGATCACACCAATGCTTCTACTCTTTTCTTCAAAAACTCTCTTGTTCCTCTCCCCCCCAAATACCCCACAAAATAGCAAAATAAATAACTCTATATAAAATCTGTCCTCTTTTCCCAAGGGAAGGGAAACAGCACTGATCAAGCATATCCAGTACTGAAAAGGTTACCACCCAGTCAACACTAACCAATCTGATAAAGAAATCCCAGATCTGTCTTGCCCACCAACAACCAATGAAAAGATAATCCACAGATTCCCCAATGCTCATGCATCTTGAATGACCTTCCTTAGTTACTTCCCATTGAAATTAGTTCCACAATCTCTTTAAAGTGCAAATTTTATTTTATATCCAAAAGATAGCCACACTAATTCTAAGCCTCAGCTATATTCTACAAGCAATGGCATCCTCATTCTTCCATTCGACTATATTCGGCCTAGAAGATCTTCTAGCTGGGAAACAGAGAACTCTATGCCACCGGTAGAACAGTAAACCTTATTTGTACTTAGATTTCCTTGTTGACATATCAGCAATCGAATGATCAATTAAGTTAGAGAACAGGAAGATGACCTAATTATAATTCTCACTTGTTTCATGAATTCAATTAAACCGCATATACAGTCAAGCATCTACATTGAAAGATCCCCTTAGTGTCTCAAACCAGTTAAAATAGCATTTAGTACTACTAGCATCTAGTCCCAACTTCCAGCTTGTTGATAAAGCAGAGCATGAGCCGACCAGGTTTGGCACCACGGTGATACCTAAATCACTCAAACTCCGATAACAATAAATCAAATCCCAAATAAAAACTAGTCAAATTCCTATATATTTCTCATGTATCCACCTTCCAAAGTTGGTCAAAATTCATAAGACTATGGATGTACCAAAGCCTAACCTAGATTGTTAGAAAACCTTTTATGTGTCCATCTAAGGATCCGTAATGTCAGAAAAATCCCCATTTGAAAAAATTGGCAGAGCTACTAATTTGTGCTGCCTTTCCACTCTCTAGATGCGTGAAACCTGAACCAAACAAAAGCTTTGGAGTAATGTTGTCAAATCGCCTAGGCAAAGCTACCTGTTGCCCATGCAACAAGTTTGAAAAGAAAATTTTCTAGACTAAACCAGTTACATCTCCAACATATCTATAAGCATTATATGAACTAGTTTGATAAAAGTAATTAATATAACATGATTCCTACCTACATAGGCTAACACAATGAGCAATCACATAGCAAATTTGAGAAACCCCCAACGAAATGAAATCCAACTAAGAAATCAGGTTAAGAGAATATAAAATCTGATTTGATGAAAAGTTAATCAAGCATATTAGTTAATCCATTTGCACGTCGCATAACATTGAAAAAAAAAATACTTTAACTAATTGAAAAGGGTAAACTTAAACTATTTGCAGTAAAAGGTCAAAACAAAACAAATAAATAAAGATGCAGAAAACTAACTGACAGTTTAAAAAAAAAAAAAAGTAAAGGAGTTGGGAAGAGCCCTACCTCAGCTTGAAAAAGGGAAAAAAAAAAAAAAAAGCAATTATAGTGCAGAGAGGAAGGAAACTTACCTGGTAGGTTCGTCTATGAATGAAATTGGTGGGGAAAAAAACACAGCTAAGAGAAAGGGAGAGAGGAAGAAGGTGACTAGCTAAAGGTGGGGCTGGCAAGTTCATAAGGGAATGAAATGGGAAAAAATAAAGCAAAGAAGAGAAAGGAGAAGGGTGAGGGGGGGTGGTACCTGGTTGAGATGCAGTGCAGCCAGCTCCTTCGATCAACAAAGCCCTAATGGCTTAACATTAAAGCCTTAAGGGCTTTTATACTTGCATCAATAAAATTAATAGTAATACCAAACACTAATTAGTAACTACTAAAAAATTATTTACTTTAAGATTATAACTAAAATAAAATAGCATCTTTTAGATTAGGAGCACATCCATCATATAATCAGAGAAAACAGAACAATGAGAATCCTCAAGGTGAAGCACTAGTAGCAAAGGGTAATCAGGATCACGAAAGAAAGAAGGAGAATGATCGATCGAATAATAAGAAGATCGAAATCAAAAGGAAAGATGAAGGACTAAAATACTTTAAGTGCCATGAGAAGGGACATATGAAGAGGCACTGGAAAAGGAAGACAAAAAGAAGGAGAAATCCTCAAACACAACAAATGTAGCAGAAGACGGCTCAGATCTCAGTGATGGATATATGCTCTCGGTTTTATTAGGTTCTGATCGCTTCACTGATTCATGGATTCTAGATGCTCCTATCACATGTTCCCACACAAGGACTGGTTCAACACTTACATATTAATAAATTGTGGTAATGTTCTGATGGGCAATGATGCTTCATGCAAGGTCATTGGAATCAACACGATTAAGATTAAAACGTTTGACGGTGTTGTGAGGACGTTGGGTGATGTGAGGCATGTTCCGGATCTAAAGAAGAATTTAATTTCATTGGGAACCTTGATCTCTAATGGCTGCAAATATAAAACTGAAGGTGGAGTCATGAAGGTAACCAATGGTGCTATGGTGATGATGAAGGGTCAGAAGGTTTCAGGAAATATTTACAAGCTGTTAGGGACTACGGTTTTAGGTGGAGTTGTTGCAACAATATTTGTAGAACATGTACTAATGATAAACTCTTGTGGCATATGAGGCTGGGGCATATGGGTGAGCGTAGCATGATGTAACTTTATAGAAGAAATTTATTGAAGGGGATTAAATCATGTAAATTGGATTTCTACAAATACTGTGTTCTTGGGAAACAGTGTAAGGTTCAGTTTCAGACAACTTCACATAGGGGTAAGGGATTCTTGACTACGTACAGTCAGATGTCTGGGGACCAATAAGAGTTAAATCAAGAGGTGAATCTCACTACTTTGTGAGCTTCATTAATGATTACTCAGGAAGGTCTGGGTCTACTTTATGAAGCTCATAGAGTTTTACCAAGTTCAAGCTCTGGAAAGCAAAAGGTAGAAAAGCAGACCGGGAAGCAGATTAAATGTCTCAAAACGGATAATGGTATAGAGTACAAAGATACAGAATTTCTAAAATATGTGAGGAGCATGATGTCATCAAAAGGCACTTCACAGTCGGAAAGACACCACAACAGAATAGTGTCTTAGAGGATGAACAAAACTATTGCAGAGAGAGTAAGGTATTTGAGATTCAATGTTGGACTGCCAAAGATCTTTTGGGTTTCGGTAGTAAATATGGGATGCTACATCATTAACGAATCACCTAGAGCAGCACTTGATGGGAAGGTTGCAGAAAAGGTATGGACAAAAAGAGAAATAGATTACTCCATGATCAGGGTATTCGGGTGTTCTGCCTATGTTCATATAACTAGTGAAGAAAGGCCAAAGCTTGACCTAAAATCAAAAAAGGTGCATCTTTCTCGGGTATAGGAAAAGGGGTGAAGGGGTGTATAAGCTTTGGGGATCCAAAAACACAAAAGGTGGTGATCAATAGAGATGTAGTGTTTGAGGAAGATTTCGTGCTTAAATCTTCAAAAGAAGATGAGAAGAATCAGGTAGAAGAAAGTATCAGCAAGAAGCCAGAGGTGCAGGTGGAACTAGATGATTCAGATAAAGAAAATGATGTTTAGCCAGAAGAAACATCTAGCATTGGTGACTAGGAGCATCACAACATAGCCTTAAATAGGCCCAAGCGCACTTAGAAGCCACCAGCTAAGTATGGGTAGACTTGTTTCTTTTGCTTTTATAACTAACAGTGGATATCCTTCTACTTATCAAGATGCAATCAATTCAATAAGAAAAGTAGACGGATGGAGAGCATGACGAAATAAATCGAGTCATTGCAAAAGAATAGAACTTAGGATTTGGTGCAACTTCCCAAGGGAAAGAAGGCAATACGGTGCAAATGAGTGTTCAAGAAAAAAGAGGCAATATCAAAAAAGGAAGGAGAGAAGTTCAAGGCTAAGTTAGTAGCAAAGGGGTATTCACAAAGGAAATGGGTTGAATACAATGATGTTTTCTCACCTGTTGTTAAGCACACCTCTATCAGGACACTATTGACTTTAGTGGTTGTTGAACCATTTGATATATATTGTTGCGCCGTTCTCTAAGAGCTTAAGCTTTTAGAGTAAGTGGTTCTTAACATGTTATCAAAGCGGGAGGTCGAGTGTTTGAATTTTGGGGGTATGTGTTTGTGTGTTTCTCCCACAGATGTGTTGTTCCAGTGCAGGTGTGTGCGGTGTGTTTGCCTCGGTATTCCTGTATTCTTCCATGAATGTGTTGTTCCCGTGATAGTGGTCGTACAGGTGGACGTGGTGACAGGAAGTGCGATCACTGTGGTGGTACTAATCATACTGAACCTTACTGTTGGGTGAAGTATGGTAAGCTAGATTATGTGCACCAAGTTACAGATGGTTTTTTACAGCCGTAGTCTCTTTCTACTTCCTCTGGACATGTTCCCTCTAGTTCTGATTCTCGCGATACTCTCACTACTCAGCTGAACGAACTGGTTCAGACATTGTGCACTGCCCTTCACTACTACACTAGCTTATTCAAGTAATATTTCATGTGTGGCCCATTTGCCTTTGTCTTGGGTCATTGATTCCGGAGCTAGCTCGGATCCCGCACGTGCGAGAGGGTGTTGAACCATTTGATATACATTGTTGTGTTGTTCTCTAAGAGGTTAAGCTTTTAGAGTAAGTGGTTCTTAACAGTGGCTAATTCCACTCTGGATTTGGAACAGCTTGATGTAAAGACAACTTTTCTTCATGGTGATTTAGAGGAGCACATTTATATGGAGCAGCCAGAGGGGTTCGAGTAACTTGAATCAGAGCATCTTGTTTGTAGGCTGAAGAAGTCACTTTATGGGCTGAAACAGTCTCCACAATAATGGTATAAGAGGTTTGATTTACACGTGATTCAGATTGACTACACCCATTGTGAGTATGATTGTTGTGTTTACTTTAAGGTCCTTGAAGATGGTTCTTATATTTTTCTGATGCTTTATGTTGATGATATGTTGATTACTGCTAAGAGCATGGATGAATTAACAAGTTGAAATCCTTGTTAAACAATGAGTTTGATATGAAAGACTTAGGGGCTGCCAAGAAGATTCTTGGTATGGAAATTCGTAGGAATAGAGAGGCTGGTAAGCTATGGTTGTCTCCACAAAAGTATATTGAAAAGGTGTTGGAGAAGTTTAGTATGAATGATGCTAAACCTGTAAGCATACCATTGGAAAACCACTTCAAATTATTATACAATGCCCAAAGACAAGCAGAAGTTGAAGATATGTCCAAGGTGCCATATGCCAATGTTGTAGGTTGTTTGATGTATGCAATGGTATGCACCAGAATTGATTTGGCACATACAGTTAGCACGGTGAGCAAGTACATGGCTAATCCAGGAAGAGAGCATTAGAAGGCAGTTAAGTGGATTTTCAGGTACTTGAGGGGTACAATAGATCATGGCATTATGTTTGTGAGACATCAGAGTTAAATTTCAGTTGTGGGGTATGTGGATTCAGATTATGCAGGTTACTTGGATGACAAAAGGTCTACTATAGGTTATGTCTACTCACTTGTAGGTGGGTCTATATGCTGGAGATCCACGCTACAATCTGTTGTATCATTGTCTACTACTAAAGCTGAATACATGATAGTGACTAAGACTGCAAAGGAAGCATTGTGGGTAACAAGGCTGGTTAAGGAGCTTGGGCTAAATCAAGATGAAGTTCAGTTGTATTGTGATAGTCAGAGTGCCATTTACTTGGCAAATCATCAGGTGTATCATGCCTGAACAAAGCATACAGATGTGAGGTTTCATAAAATAAGGGAGATGGTTACTATAGCTGAGGTAATACTTGAGAAAGTTCACATTTCAGAGAATGTAGCTAGCATGTTGACAAAGCCTATTCCTACAGACAAGTTCAAGCATTGCTTGGAATTGATCAATGTTTCTCAATGCTAAAAAACAGGTGTACCCCTACCCTTATTGGTTCAAAGTGGAGGCATGAGGTTCTGATATCTTCAAAATGGCTGAATATTCACCAAGGTGGAGATTGTTACATATAAACTAGTCTCTAGAACCAAGGAGGAGGGACTTGAGGGCCCCCATGGGGCTGAGCGAAGCAGAGCACCATGGGAAGAGGTCCCTTCCCGGGTCACAGGTAACTCGGTGCCAGGTAGAACCATAGGGTAGCCCCCCACGATACGGTAAGGATATATTGGGAATTTGCCCTATATATCGGGTAGGAGTATAAGTTGCAACCCTATATCTGTGTGCATTGTTTTGATCTTCATTTTACCGTCTTTATTATTATTGCTTGATCTCGATCAACAAAAGTGCAAACAATCAAATTACGTCATACAATAATGTAGAAGTACACATCAAGCTCCAATAATTGAACTATCAAACAGAACTTTCAAACTTCTGGATAACAGTTAAATATATGTAGTTACAATACCGGATGATTTCCTAGTCCCCACCATTAGGTCACATTTGGTCAAGAAGATCCTCTAGTTGGGACTTGGGAAATAGTGACTAATAGGAATCAACTCTCCTGCATACACACCATATCTAACTCTATGCCATCGCTGGAACAGTAGACCATATTGATACTTCAACTTCCTTGTTGACAAATCTGCAATCAAATGGTAAACTAAGCAAGAGGACAGAGTAGGTGAACTAAATTGGCAGGCTCTCCAGCTCGGGAACTGGAGGTCCCAAGTTCGAGTCCCCAGGCCTACCTGATATATGGTCCTTGTAGGTGGGGTCATATATTCGGGGTTTACCCTATCCCCACTACGTGGGGTCCGGGGTTCCACGTTACCCAAAAAGAAAAACTAATTTTTAAGTCTCGTTTGTTTCATGAGGTCAATTAAACTACACATGTAAGTGAAGCTTTTGTACGCAAAGATCCCCTTAATGTCTCAAACCAGTTAGAATACCAGTAAGTAGCATCAAGCCCCAAATTTCAACTTGTTGATAAAGCATAGTGTTGACCAGGCTTGGCACCAAGGCAACACCTAAATCTAATCAAATGCTTTCCTACATATTCCACAACTATCCACCTTAAGAAAATGTTCAGAACACAAAACCCAGAAAAATATGCATACATAATCTGTCTTTTAGCCATAACCTTGATTAGAGATGGATGTACCAAAAACTAACCCGTTTGTTAGAAAACCTCTATTTTCCATCTAATGTCAGAAAAATATCCATTTGGCAGAGTACCTAATTGGTTCTGCCCTTCCACATTGTAGATGTGTGAAAGCTGAATCAAACGGAAGCTTTGGAGCATTTAAGTCAATGTGGAAGGCTCATATCATGGTGGAATTAAGTATAATACACTAACTCAGACCTTTTTTCCACTATAGTTAGATTGCCTTGTAAGATTTAAACCAATGATTTTAAACGCTAAAGCATGAAGTGGGGAATTTTACATTATTAAATAAAGCATGAGGCATAAGCCTCAAGGTGTGAAGCAAAAGCCTCACAAGCATATACTTTTGTTGAATAAATAAGTACACAAAACTTGGAATATACCAATATATTTAAGGAAACATAAAAAAAATGAGTAAAATCTCAAAAATCCAAATTCTATCATAAATAACATAGAGGTTCATATCAAGCTCCCACACTTGAACTGTCAAATGAAACTTTCAAACTTCTGAGTACGGTTTATTTTTTTTATTTTTTTAGTTTTAAACCTTATCAAAATATGGAACTGTTAAAATTTCAAGCTCCCAATCTTGGAACTGTTAAGTTTTGAAACTTGTAAAAGAAACTGTGGCAATTAAGGTTTAAATCATTTAGTCAATTATTAATATTAAAATTTTTGATTGCAACAGTTGCAAATGAATCACAAAAATGATATTGCAAATTAGCAGTCTCAAACCCCCTTCAACATCTATGAGGGGTCATTTGGTGTGAAGTAGAGCCTCAAAATGTGGTTAAAAACCTTAGTAAATTAAACCAAATTATATGTATAGTTTTATTCTCCATTTTGTGAAGAAAACCATGGTATGAGGTACAGGCCTTAAACACAAGGGGAACTCAAAGGCATGAGACATGAGCTTCATCTAACCCTCACACTTGAGATGTGAATATCATAGATGAAACTATAAGACATACGCCTCACATTTAAGCCTCAGGGAGCTTTTCTTGAATCTCACCTTGAAGCAAAAGCGTCATACGGCTTTCAAAACACTGATTTAAACCATAAAGCTACCATAAAATAAAATTTTCTGCAGATATATTTCTTCATGCAAAGTAGCTGGGCAAAACTAGATCTACTTCCTACTAGATGATTTAATAGGATCTGCATAAGCAATTAACATATCATCCTAAAAATTCTGACAACATAAAAGTAATGACCCTGTAAATTACAGCATCTCCTATTACTACTATTGCAACTCTTTGACCAAGGTTTTATTTCATACAACCATTTAATAAGGTTTCATAGAACCACTTAATAAGGTTAAGGTTTCAAGACATGGTTCTAAGGACACCAGTGAGGACCTATACAACTGAACTCAGATGAGTGTCCAGTGAGTAACAGTAAGAAGAGCAATGACTGCAAGACCATATGGGTTCTAATAGAAAATATGTGTATGGGCAAGCATCTTGCCGTGAAACCATCTTATTGTATTTACACTATAGAAAATACAGTTGATGTTTATCCAAAGAAGTGATTGGCATTAAGAAATTCCATAGTTAAATTATAGTGGATATATGAGTCTAGATAAGAGGGATGTTATAAAGTTAAACTCCACGAAACTGATTCTTGTAAGAAAGTTTAGAAATTCTGGGATGAACATTGTTCAGTAGTAGCACAAAGCAGGAGGTGTGAGTGAGATGGGAGTAAGAGCTACGAAGATGCATTTGGAAAGTAAGTAGGGTGAGAGACCTATAAGCATCTATATTAGGATATCTGCCAATTTAGAAATATTGAGTTCTCATTTAAGATTTAACAAAAGTGTTATTCACACACACACACACACACACACACACATATATATACATATATTAAACTGGATACTGGAGTTTAGATGTTTGAAATATTGTACAAATTTAAAAACCAATAAGTGAAAAATATAAGTTAAAATCGATCTGACATAATAACAGTAACTGAAATCCATGGCAAGAGATAAGAGGGGCAAGATATTTTGCGGTGGTAATAGGGGGTATGGAATCAGGATCGGCACCTCACTGAAAAATTCATGCACCTGGATATCTGGGCATTCAAATCAAGAATATTAGTAAAAGCTTACAATTAAAAAAAGACATCTTACAACTCCTCAAAAGAAAATACGTTGGACCCATTCACCAAAGGCAGACCCAAATGCTGTTTAGCTAATGCCAAAAGGATATAGAGTCACTTCATAAATCACGTGCACACAGACAGACCATCCATTACAATTCATGTCTATCTACCAATAAAAGAGCTATTACCATATTTATTCTTATAATTATTGTTCTTGAGCTAATAAAAAGAATCACTCATAAAAAAACAATTATCATCTTTCTTTCCCTCGTGAATGAACCAACAAATTAAAATATACTATTAGAGGCAACCACTGAATAGCAGGAAGCACCTCGAATGTCACAAGGGAAATTCCCAGTGATCAAGAATCCCAAAGTCATGCACAGTCAATCACATTGGTTAATCAACCGAAAAGCAGAAAAAGAAAGAAAACATATGTATTTTTCATTTACATGGAGGAAAACAAATGCTTAAAAAGCAAACAAGGTGAATCTCAAAATGCCATTTCCACGGTTCAAAATGAAAATTAACGTCCACCTATATCTCTCAAATAAAGATGTTGTAATTCATATCACAAAATGGCTAAACCCCAGATCGCATTTTCAGCAGTTATCTTGATCGCTTGTCATACCCGATAAAATATTTGAAAACCAAAAGCTCCTCTAAACATTCCAACACAAAAAGAAAAAGCAAACAAAAAATCAGCATCTACAACCAACCCAAGTCTTAAAATGGCAATCCCTGGGATACAGTTTTCAAAATTCATAAATATCAACACAAAACACTCAATGCAATATTCAACATCTCACTGAAAGGAAAAAAAGGGGAAAAACAAAGATTCAATAAAAACCTTCCAGACATACCAATCCAAACAACCACAACAAATTTAGATGTTGAAAACCCACAATTCTATCAATTCTCTCTCATGCAACCATAAGTAACATCCAGAATTTTGAACTTTTTATCTTCCTCTTATGAAAGACCCACAATTCCTACCAACCAACACACCCCGTAAAAGAACAAACCCCAGATAACTAAAGCTCCAAAACTTTTCAAAAAGTCCCATTCAACATAAATCTAAACAAGGCATGCCAAAAAAACATCTATGTTAACCAAAAACAGAAATCAACAAAAGAAAAAGCTAAAAAATCAAGCCAATAATGAACCCATGAAATCTTCATAGTTCCATCGTCACCCAAAAAATAAAAGATATACATTAAAAAGAAGAAGAAAGCAATCATCGTTTCTAAAACTGAAGAAGATCAACAAAAAGTAAAACTCACTGCCATATGTCTTCACGGTAATCAATACCCAGAAATACCAAAGAAAATCTTTCAAACAGATTCAAACTTTCCTTCTAGACCACCACCTTCAAAAATCAGGCAAAAGGATTCGGAAAATCAGAACTCCTTCAGAAACCCCTTTAAAGATCTAAGAGAGGAAAAAAAATAGAAAACCCTACCCCATTGACCAGTGCCACCGTGTTGTTTGACCTTTCAACCTCTTCTCTGTTCAAAGTTCTCTTTGTATAAAAAGATACAATTTTTCCCCTTTTCTGTATTTACAGTTTGTGTTCGAGTGTTGTGAGTTCTGACTATGAGTAAAATACTTCGTAAGGGTAGGTAATGAAGTTGGCGACTCGTGTTGTTAATGGCGGCTGTCTGGTTAAACAAAGTGATTTGGGCACCATATACTTTTACTAATGGCACACAACTCAATTGTTCATTTCAGTCTTCAGATCACTGACCCATTTTTTTTTATTTTTTTTGAAGTTTGTTATGACTTTGATGTCCTTAATTGTGGACAAGGTTTAAAGGATTGGACCGATCCGGTCCGTATCAGGACCGGTCCGGTCCCAAGCCACGATACAAGTTACAACTGATGTATCGTAAGGCTCTGGATCAGACCAGTATAACTGATACCAGTCCGGACCAGTAGGTACAATCGGTTCAGTGATCGATATAACCATTTTTTTTTTTAATTTATGAATTGGACAATCCATACATGTATCGATTTGGACTGGTTAGGTACCAATCGGTCTCGACCGATACTAGCGGTCCAATCGATCCAAAAAATATTTAATTCAAAAAAAAAAAGCGGTCCAATTTTTTTACAATCGGGATTGATCCGATCCCTGGTCCCAACTGGCAAAATTTGACCCAACCTGTCAAACCACCCGAATTCGGCTAGTATTTTGGACGGATTACAATTTATGTTTCGAATCCATTAGTAGGTTTTGTTGATGTTTTTCAACCTGCCAATAAACAGATTGGGTTTAGATTCAACCTGTTCAATCGATTATATTAATCATATATATAAAATATTATAAAATAATTAATATATAATATAGCTTACATATCAAGTATTTAATAATAATAATAGCATGATTATTTATCATTTTAAATAAATTTTTTGAATAAAAAGAAATTAAATGGGCAAATTAGGGTTAAATTCTTTTAAATGGATTGGATAGGGTTGATCATCTCCAACTCATTTAATAAATGGGTTTAATCAAACCCAATCCGAACCCACCCATTTGCCCAATCCATGTTTTATGAGCTTGCCCTTTTAGGTGCCACTTGAAACTACATTATTCATTACCCTTATGAGTAGGGATGGGAATGGGTGAGCTGACCCACCTCAATAGATCGGGTTTGGTAATACATAAATTGGGTGGTCCGCACCACCTCAATCGGGGAATGAAGGCTTTTTTTTTTGGTATAATGACAATAAATTCGAATGTACACGTGTCAAGATTGTATGGATCTTTAGGGAATATGTATTTTATGGTTCTACGAGGGACTAAAACGTCGTTTTAAAAATTAAGGAAATAAAGAGATGATTACGTACGGAAATGCTTCTGCATGTGTGACAAGCACCACTTGTAAGAGTAATTATTCCAAGGACAAATAAGGAAAAAGGGTACCAAGGTACATGTGGATGGAAAAAAAATGGAACGGGATCCTCTCAAGTTTCAATCACCTTAGTTGATTTGAAACCAATCAGTATACGACACGTGGATAAAACGTTTTGCCATCGATTTTTGGGCTTCAAAATTTTAAATACATTTTAATTAGATTTTTATTCCACATGTAGTATTCTTATTGGTTTCAAATCAACTGAAAGGATCCAGATCCGAAAAAAAATCTATGTCCGGGGAGAGAATATCCCACGCAGTTATTTTCTGTGATTTAGACTAGTAACAGAAAATGCTCTATTGAAAGTGAGTTTAGAATTAATATATCTTCTAGGGTTTTAGATTGGCAAAAAATAATTTGAGTATCTCGAATATAATTTATTTTTGGGTTTCCCTCAAGAATTGGTGAGTGTGAGCAAGAAGATCAGTTTCCTATGTTGATGTTGATTATAACCTTGCAATGATGGCAAGAGGGTGGTTTTGTATCGGTCCGATCGATCTTGTTTTTTATTTTATTTTATTTAAATTTGTTTAGTAGACAGGCCAAATCGATGTTGATTTAGATTGGTTATTGGTCCCGCCAGTTCAATGACCAATCCCTCCTATCGGTCTGATCTGGTCTGGTCTAATTTTTTATTTTTTTTTTAATTTGAAAATATATTTTTTTAGTTCTAGATCTCGACTGATGCCGTCGATCTGAACTGGAACTAGTCGTGATCGATCTGATACCTGGTCTCGATACATTAAACCTTATTGCCATCTCTATTTGTAAGAGAATCCATCACTTGAGTTAAATAAAAAATAATAAAAATAAATATACACTATCTATAAAAATTAGATAAATTAGGTTATGAGTAACGTATCAACCAAACAGCAGAATTTTAATACACATGAATTTGAAATCATAAGATTTACAATTCATATGCATTCCAATTCCTCATGTGATCCAAACATACCCTTATATAAGTACCAAAAATAATGGTAGCCCTTCCATGCAGTACTTTTGTAGTACTTTGACTATAAATGTGTATTTATGATGCTTTAGAAGTAGCAATATAACAGTTCTAACAATGTACATAATTATATACTTAAAAATCAGATAATTTGGTATGCATGTAATTTTTCTTTTTCCTTGCAGGATAAGACGTTTAAAGGTATTGAAAGTGATCTTACTTGTAAACAAAGAGGCCAACCAACCAACCTCTGATACGTGGATCAGCTGATAGCAAGCTGGGCTCTAGTGAGCGCCTCCTGAGGCAAGTTTAGAGTTCCAATCTCACTAAAAGCACTCGTGGCTAGAAGTTTATCATAATTGCTCCTGCCCCGTAACGTGGATTAGTCCCACAACCAAGATCCAAGTGGGTGTGAGGACACCACGTGGTTAAGACCAAGAAAAAAACATAAAAGGCCAACCAACCGACCACCAAATTGACAGATGAGACAGACGTTTATAACTGTTGGGGACTTTTCATTAATTAATTAATTAATCCATTTTTAGGAACTTGACTTTGCTTTTTCTTTTGATAAATGGGGTCACACACTCCTTATAGGTCAAAAACCCGAAATTACCCTTAAAGTTATGGGTAAAATGACACAAGTCCAAATCAACAAGCACAATAGTTAAAAGGGTCTTTATGGTCTTTACACCATCTTTTAAGTATGCTTACTAAAAGAGTTAAGGTATTGATGGGCTATGTTATGCCTACCTAAGTAGTTTAAATCAATGGAATTCAGATCATATATTATTAATTTAGAGAATATATTTTATAATAATTTCTTTGCATTTTAATAAATTCAACAACTTATTTTATATGGTTATTTTTTTTTCTTTTGGTTTCCCAAGGTATCCCCAGGCTTTTGCCCAGGACTAATCTTCCGAGGTACGGTCGGGCGCCAAGGCGGGGACCTCTTCCAAGAAAGTTTGCTGCATCCACAAGGGCTCGAACCCGAGACAACTTGCTTAAGCGACCAGAGCCCCTTCCACTCAGGCCAACCTTCGTCGGTGGTTATTTTTACTACTTTACCACAAAATATATAAATATTTGGTTTCTATCATGTAATGAATATAATAAATAGAGGGATTCAGATGAAAAAATGCAATAAAATAGGGGAATAAGTTTAAAATAACACATTTTTTTATAAAAGATTATTATAGTCATTCAATAAAACTAAATAATCAACACCTTGATGTTTGTGCACAATTTTCTGAGAAGTAGAGCTCGAGTGCACATAAAAGCAAGCATTTTAAATCGAAACCCAAAATGTAATAGTTACAATTTTCGTAAAGTAATTGTTCTCATGTGACAAAAAATAAATAGGGAAAGTTATGAAAATCCCCTACTTTAGGCAACTAATTGCCCAAAAATATATTGACCAAAATAATTTACTGATGTAGTATATTTATACTATACTATTTGCAATATTGTCATTTGTCATATGACAGAGGACGTGTCAGATGTGTCTCTCGTATTTGCCTTTTTTTTTTTTAAAAAAAAAAAATTAATAATACCTAAACTACCCTCTCCATCTCCCTCTCTCTTTCTCTCTCCATACGAAATCTTCCTCTTCCTCTCTTACTTCCATCTCTTTTCTTTCACTCTTCTTCCTCTCCTTCTTCTATCTCTTTTCTTCTTCAAAGGACAAGGAGAAAGGAGGATCTTGCCTTTGGCGAAACTTCGTTTAAACATCCATTTGTTTTGTTTTTTTCAAAAAACTGGTTTCGGGTGCAAGGCAAAATCTATTTTAGGGCACGAGGTTAACAATTTCTTCTCTCTAGCTCTCTGTATCTAAACCTTAATCGTCTCAAAGCTCACCCTCTTCATCCCTTCTCAGACGGCGGTGGCCAATTTTCGACTGCACCACTCGACGGAAATCCAACTCTGGCACCCCCATTTTTCGGTAATTTTTTTCTTCGTTCTTTCCTTCTTCTTATTCTATTTCATTTTCTCCTTCCACCTACTAACCCTTCAACCGAACCGCAGCCCCACCGTTTCCCCTCCTTATTCTATTTCATTTTCTCCTTCTTCCATTACCTCTCTCTCTCTCTCTCTCTCTCTCTCTCTGCTAGCCAATGATCATGGCATGTGTGTTTTCTTCGCAGCTGAACTGTGCTATAAGGAAAACTACCGGTCTACAGAGGTTCAACTCAATTTGAAGGTAGGAGGGTTCTTCGGTATTTGTTTCGTTGTTGATTGCTTTTTAAGCTTCTTTGTG
>JAUPMG010174750.1:0-10516 GCA_031762675.1 Pachysandra terminalis
CTAAGTCATCTCACCCTCTATAGTCCTCTCTACCATTTACCAACAATGCTGAGCCTCCCCATTTAGCATAAACATAGTTGAAATCTAGGAGGATATTTTTGGGTCGACGAGCTTGGTCAATGAGAGAGAACCTGGTTTGGGTACAGTACTCTAATAGAACTTCAGTGTTAGTGTAGATTTAGATTTTTCTCCTTTTAGAATTTATCAGTTTTAGATTTTATAGTTTAGTTATTTATATCTTACTGGAACTAATAATAACTTCCGCTTATGTTTTGACCATTGAAATCCACTCCCATAAAAATATGGGGTGAAGGTTGCGAATAAATCAAAAATCTCAAAATTTGGGATTTTCTGGTTGATTCATGACAAAAATGGTATCAGAGCCTAAGTTCTTCTAAGACTTAAGTATCTATGTTAGGATTTTCATAGGACTTCAGGTTAGGATTTTGTAGGTTGACCCAAAGTCTAGGACTTGTAGGGGTTATGGGGATTAAATATCTATAGGATGTGAGAATGTGAGGAACGATGTTTGTTGTCTATGTGTCCTAATTAGCGACTCCGGGTGGATAATTGGGGACAGGAAGAACAATTGTTTCTGAGAATTCTAAGGTAGAAGCTACTAGGATGAAGTCTCTGTTAAGTATATTGGATTGTCACGTTATTAAAGGATGTGATAATCTAAGGCTACATTATAAGGCAAGGAATCATGCCTCTTGCATCCACTGTACAGCCGCTAGCTGGATGAGACTATCCTGACGCTGCATGTGTACCCATGGGTCTAGGGACTTTCAACCCACGGGTATCAATTGCTCAATATATTTCACAATCACATTAGGGACTAAAACCCAAGGATCCAAGGCTAATGGTATCTACATACCTTTTATGAACCCCCACCATGGCGTCCGGTGTCAACCATACACACAATTCATGAATAGTATTATTATCCCAAGGACACAACTCCTATGGCTAGGCCATCTCAAGACCATTACCACCATAGTGTGTATGCCTTGTAAACCCAATGATGATCGCAAATAATTTTCACAAAATAGAGATAAACATACATATCCCATAATATAAATCAATTACTTTATATTCGTATAAATCCTCCATGTTAATCAGTATCAGAAGTTAAATAGATCCACACAACCAGACTAGGTCATGCATCAGCCACTACAGGCCCTCAAATGACTTTAGAATTTAAAATAGTAATATTCTGCAAAACCAGTAGCGGTCAGTACTGTGTATAAAATTGGGGAAAATCACCAAATTGCACTTGAAAACCCTCTGAGAGATCAAGTGTGCAGTAAATTTCTCATAAAAATACAGTTTAATGTGGTCGGTGACTCGGTTGGTTGACCGGTCCACCTAGTCGGGTGCCACACTACAGAACATGTGTTCTGTCAGCAGGCCCCATCGATGGATGGATGAGTCCACTGAGGGTCGTCGGTAGGCCCTTGTCGGTCCACCGACATGTCTGTGATCAATATGTAACTTTTCAAGAAAACATAGTATTTTCCAATGCTTTTTTAAATCATCTCATATCCAACCTATATGTAATGCATGGTAACATGGAAACACACAAAACCCATGCATAAAACATTATTAAATCATGACCTAAACATAAGATCACATCCACTTCATGAAACTTGCATATAAACACATATAATCATAAGAACACAAATATAAGCATGATCATCAGCACAAATCATCATGTATATAAATCACATCCTTATAGAAATATGCTCTCATCACTACAAATAGACCCAACAACACACCAAGCATGATTAAGAAGTTTTGCATGTAGAAGAAACAAGGAAAGTGCACTTACATCTTAGTTTTTTTGAGTTTTTTGGGTTTCTACCACTTGATCTTAGCTTTTTCTCTTCTTCTTCTCCCCAGGATTTCTAGAAAACCACCACTATTTCCCTTGAGATATCCACGAAATCTAGCAAGTTGTTATGATTAGAAACCCTACTTTTCATTATATATTAAATGCCTTAGCCTTTTAGTCTTATTACTAAGTTAACTAGGAGTTGGTCTAATTTTTCATTTAATTAATTCTTAGGAATTTAACATGATTTATGGGATTTTTAATTAGTCATTAAATATTTATTAAGTTCCTTAATACAACCCATTCTTGGGACCTAAGCAACCACACTTAAGCCCAATAACGGTCCAATTACCATTTTATCCTACTTATGCCTTTTTAAACCCAGTCCATTAGGACTTAATTATCATGTGTATTGCCGTGGTATGCTTTCTAAGTGAATCAACCAATCAAATTTAATTAATTTATCAATTTACTAATTTTTTATGCAAATTTTGGTTCAGAGTGTTTCAAAAACTGACCATTCATCCACTATCCAATACTCCACCTATCATAAAAAATGCAAACCTTCCACCTCTCATTGTCCACGTAAGACCCGATCTTCTGCCTCTTACCATCAAGACTCCTCAGCCATTCCCATTTCGAACTACATTGTGAAATAATACCTATAACGGAAAGGAAGACAAAAAATGAGTCAGGATCAGAGGTTGATATTATTACTAGAACAGGAAGGGTCCTATCATCCAATGAAAAAACGATGAGGAAGAGAAAGAAAGAACAGAATGAATGGACAGAAAGTGATCAGACTGAAGCTCGAGAGTAGTCTGAAGAGAAGAGCAGCGAGAAAAACGATGAGGCAATGGAGTAGGAAAAGAAAAGAAATTATAAGGGGAAAGAAAAGGTCACTGAGGATGGTTTTGATCCATCTAGGATATTTAAGAGGGGAAGAGTCTCTGATGAGGAAGTGGTTGGGCTTGTCAATATAATCAGAAAGAGCTAGTACCGTGTTATAGTGTAGCTTGGCAAATTACTAGAACAAATCTCAATCTTGGGATTGCTTCTGACTTCACATGATCACCATAACACTCTTTTGAAAGTTATCAATGATGCTCATGTGACTGAGAACATCACCTTTGAACAACTCGATATGGTGAGCCAAATCCTTGTGCCCAATGTGATCAATTCACAGAAGATGAACTTGAACCTTCAAGATGAGGACATATCAAACCGTTGAATATCATGGTATTATGCAAAGGAATGGTAATTGCTAAGGGCTTATTGGATAATGGTTCATCCCTGAATGTCTTCCTATTATCAACATTTAATAGGCTAAACTTGGATAGATCCTACATCCAAGATAACAATAGAAAATAAGAGATTTTGATAGTTCGAAGAGAAACTCTTTGAGATAAATGGAGCTACATGTTACCATTGGTCCTTAGTAAAGGCCAACACAATAAGTCCCTACAGAAATTTACAATTAAATCCCTAAAATCTTAGTAATTATAAATTTTACCCTAAAAATAACAAATATATTACAGTTGTACACATTTTAGGACTAGGTTACACACATTTAAGGACTAGATTATACACATTTTACGACTAGGTTACACACATTTAGAACTATATTACAGACCTTTAAGGACTAGGTTACACACATTTAAGTACAAGGTTACACACATTTTAGGACTAGGTTACACATTTAAGCACTAGGTTACACACTTTTTAGGACTAGGTTACTGTTACATCTTAAATTTGTAAATCTCATAGGAGTCCCCAAATTTAAGATATAACTCTCACCCCATATCCCTAGAGGAGTGGATAAGCAATACATTACCAAACCATTAAATTTATTAAGATAATTCTGGAAAATAGTATTATTATCAATAATATCCAATCAAAATAATCATCAAATAGGAAAACAATGAAAATAAAATATAACTAGTCTCATGCTTCATTCAAAACCCTATTAAACTATTCAAATCTGGTCCTAATGATTATAAATCTTTAAAATATAAATCCAATTAATCCTATTACAATGTCTACTGAAATCATCAAACAATAATCTAAATATAACTAAGGTATTCATCATCTTCTTGTCCTCCAACTGGATCACCATGGTCCTGTTGTCCATCAGCTATAGTTCCTGAAATATATTATGCTTGAAGGCGTGTAAGCTACACTTAGATTAGTAAATAAACGAATATAAACAATATTTTGGATTGAAGTAGGGATAATGCCACTCTTCAATGGTAATTCATAGACAAAAATGGAATTGTTAGTATATGCAATTAATGATATATGAATGATCTATAATCCAATATGATATGATGAGATGTACATTTCAAAGTGCTAGTTCAATTATTAATGAATGAATGCATGCTCATGCAACAACAAATATAATCACCAAATGTGATTCATGCACAAAAATATGATATGCAAATATGCATGCTATTTTGCATTCGATTAGTATATGTTCCACAGCCGGTCTTAATCATACTACCCAATATGCTTCACCTAGAACTCATCCCCCATACATGGGTGAAATCGTAGATTATTCTATGTGCATATCATAGTTTCTAGGGGCTGCGACCTAGAGAGCTCAATCCCCTAACTTATTTTCGATCATAGGGACAACTCCCAAGGCATCACCTAGAACTTCCTTCGTAAACCATACATTAGCCGATCTACTAACAAAATTTCACTCTTATGATTCAGCTATTGAGCCTCACTACTGTGAACTTTCCCTCACCTATCGTCTTACCACAAGTCTCTTGGGATATCCATACAAGGCATAACCCACACCAAGGGTGTTAACAAAAATTGGTCTATTGGAATGATCAATCCCTCAACACATACAAATTAGTTCATCCGGGACTTCCTCACAATCGTATAATTTCCAGATTATAAGTACTCTCATTATAAACCATAAACTCCAGTAATATAGAATTATGGAGGTCAAGTCAAGCATTAGACCCGATACAAGGTCATTATGCACAAAAGGCCATGCGGTGCAAGTGAATTATGCACAATAGCTAAACAATCAATTTGTGTACATGTGCAGATGCAATATATGATATAAAACATGTTCATACTGAGTTTAGAGTAAAAAACAATTCAAATCAAAATATCACCCGTTGGTCGGAATCATCAAATATAGCAATAGAGTCTATAAAGAAGTAACTATATGAAATAATCACAATTGAGTACAACTAACATTAAATTTGGTCTAATCAAGTCAAAATAAACATGTTCATGAAATTTCAAGTAAAACGGATCATATTGAAAAAAAAAAATGGCTAACCGCTAGGAAGACTTTAGCCAGCCGTTTGGGATCGCTTTTGCGGCCAGCCGTTTCTCATGTGGCTGCTTGGCCAAAGGCCAAACAAAATACACACAATGGGATGGGAAATATGTGGCCAACCATCCCTAGTTACGGCTGCTTGGGTAGTAAGCCCAATAAGCCCTGAGGCATGCGGTTGGCCATGGGACTAACCGCAGGTCAACGTACGGCTCGGTAGGGACACGACTGAGTCCATGTGGCTAACTGCATGGGTCAGCTGTTCTGCCCAGATGTGCGGATGGTCCATGAGGCTAGCTGCATGGGTCAGCCGTACATCAGGACAACCCAGAAAACTCTGATATTTGATATTTTTCACAATAAATCCATCATTCACACATCATACTATCAAATTCCACACGAAACCCAATGTTTTAATCATGTTTAATCCACTTCTTACCTTGGTAATCTTGTGGAATAAAAACCCAGAAATTGAAGTCCTTTATCATGTTTTCTTATGAAATAGTAGAAGAAAGAGATGCGCTATGTCATACTCACTGAATATGACATATTCACCTAGTTCATATCGAAAATAAAGATTAATCTGAGTACTTACCTTGGATCTTGAGTTGGTGTTGGGATGAACACCTTGATTTTCTTCTTCTTCCTTGATCTTCTGAACTTCCTTCAAGCTCCTAAAGCTCCAGAATTCCCTATGTTCTCTCTCTTCTCTTAGAATTATGATCCACACGTCCTTACTAGTGTTTATATAGATTTCTGTTTTGTATCCTTAGTAGTTTAGGAGTTGTTCTTAGTCTAGGACTATGTTTTAGTTTACAACCCTTAGATTAGATTAGACTAATTCTAACCATTAGATTAAAGTGTTGTAGTTCTAGATGAATTAATTATTGACCTTATCTTACTTTAATCCTAATTAGATTTAAACTCTGTCCATTTAAATTCTAAGCTTCTAGATGAATCTCATTGTTCCTACAAAATCCTAACCATTAGATTAGTTTAGTTTAATTATAGCCTTTAGATATAGATTCTTATTTGTAGTTAAACTAGTGTTTAATTGTCTATTAAGATAGAATCCTAGTTAAGTTATAACGCATATTAATCTAGATTAAATCTAAGCCATTGATTTAGGTTAAAAGTTCATACAAGAAACTAGCCACACATTATAACTTAAAGAGTTATGATTGTGTGTGAAACACTTGAGTTTCCTACTGTGATCCACCAATCACAATCGGTCAAAGTCAAACATGATAGCTAATTATAAAATGTTAAATTAACCCCTATACTTCTATTAATTACATATTAACCCTATTATTTTAGTTTGGGTTATTGCAGTTATGGTCATGGAATTCCTGTTTTAGCTGGTATTTGTATTGTATCTGTGTAGCTAGTCTTTGCATAGACGGTCATTGGGTTTACCTCAGTTGCTGGTTGGGTGGCTTGGATCTAACTCTGATCTGTCTCTTTGGTTTGGGTTCAGGTTTTAGTTTGGGTTATGATTGTGTGTGAAACACTTGAGTTTCCTACTGTGCAATCCACCAATCACAATCGGTCAAAGTCAAACATGATAGCTAATTATAAAATGTTAAATTAACCCCTATATTTCTATTAATTACATATTAACCCTATTATTTTAGTTTGGGTTATTGCAGTTATGGTCATGGAATTCCTGTTTTAGCTGGTATTTGTATTGTATCTGTGTAGCTAGTCTTTGCATAAACGGTCATTGGGTTTACCTCAGTTGCTGGTTGGGTGGCTTGGATCTAAGTCTGATCTGTCTCTTTGGTTTGGGTTCAGGTTTTAGGGTGATGTGGTGATTGTTTGCTGAGCTGGTTATATTGTCTTGTTGGTTAGTACCTATGAGGTGAGGTAGTTTGTGAGGGGTGTGTAGGAGTTGCCTTTGGTTCCTCCCGGTTAAGGGGTTGTGAGAGCTGCCTTGGGTAGGTTGTGAATCATGTGCCATCTATGTGTGTCATTGTGTCTGTTGTTGCTGTAGGTTCCTGTGAATGTTGCTAGCTAGTTGCTTGGTGCTACTAATGATCTGTTGTGCTTTGGTGGTTTTGGGGTTATTGAGATGCATCTTCTGGTGAGGGTGCCTAGACTGTTTTCTTTGACCTTGGTCCGGATTGGTGTTGCTGCTGTGTTTTGTCTGCTACACCAGTGTCTTTTTTTTTTCTAAAGTTTTTGTAATTTTGACTACTTTCCTTGATTGGGTGGTCTAGCTCTGTTGGTTGTTGATTGCCACTAGGTGTGGTTTGTATCTTGAATATTTTTGTACTATTATTACCTAATATTACATAATGGAATTTACATTTTCCAAAAAAAAAAAAAATCATTGTTTTAGATTTACATTTGTCGAAACAAATGTAAATATTATATTCGAGGTTAGTCATGTTAATAGGGAAGAATTTATGCTAAGCTTTGCACGTTATATCAACACGATAAAAGGATAAACGTTAAGATATAAAAACCATAGCGACATGTTTACTAAGGATGTCACATTTACTAGAAAACATCGAAACCTTCTAACATTCAACCCAACATTCAAAAGATGTAAACTTAAAAAACAGGAATTTAACAGTAGTCAGGGCCTTGATGGAGGAGCTTGGAAATCAAAATCACACTCATGTTCTTGAGTATACTCATCTGAGAGGTCTGATTCTGTTTGATATTTTGGGTATTCCAAAATATCACTAATCTCTTGCGTTGGAGGTTTGCTAATGGCTGCAGATTTGTAATCGTATAATTTAAACTCTTACAAAACGGTGATTCATATGCTTGTTCTCCATTTTTCATCAAGGACAAGGCCTGTTCCAAATTTTGATCGTAGTAAGTGAAAATTGTAGAGACCTACGTTTAGGAATTGGTTATCCGAAATGATGTAGTTATTCTTCTAAACTATCATTGTCCGTGTACTTATGACTCCACTCCCTAACAAGGTGAGCTGATAGGATTGGTCGTGTTAGTCGAAACACCACCCTATTTTGATCGACATTGTTGCCACTCCTCTGGTTGTTCATGCTGCCTTGAAAATATAAAATAAGTTTTCACTATTATAATCAATACTTCCACCATTGTTAATATGTATACTTATATTGAATCACCAACTATGAAATAAATATGTATTCAAGTGTGGCTTTTGTTCGTATATGTAGATATGATAATTCACTGCCCATAACAAATCTCTCCAGGAACTAATAATGACATATGTGTAATGGAATGGATTCACTTCAATTGTTTATTAAATAAACTGTGTTATTTGTTTGTACGTGCATAGATAAATTGATATGACAATACAACCAGATATGTAACGATATAAAAATTCACTGAACCCTGAACACAACTCCCCACGCATAATAATGACATATATATGTAAATGAATTGATATGCTTCAATTATTTATTAAATTAATTATCCCTTTATTAAGTAAACTGTGTTATTTGTTTGTATATGTAGATATAAATTAATATGACAATACACCTAGATATGGAATGCTATGACAAGAAAACTCTTTTTTCAAAGAACAAGCTCTTAGAGAAACCATGATTCAAGAAGGTAAAAGTAAAAATTTAATTTAAAATAGTTATATATGAACACATGGTAGTGTCATATTGATGCATGCACCAAATCAAACATAAGTATTTTTAAGTAGTGATTATGATATTGGAGATAGAGAAAATGTCAAGCACCAGCAACTCAGAGAGGAATTGACGTGTGTCAAAATCTTTCTCTGTCCCCTGGTGACTTGAGAAGGTCTTGTAAGGATCAACTCTCAAGATCACATCTAACAAGCTCTACAATTCTTGGTGACCAAAACTTAAGAATGTGCCTTACAAGGCTTAACGTTTCTTGGTGACCAAAACTTAAGAATACGCCTTACAAGGCTTAAGGTTTTGGTGACCAAAACTTAAGAACACGCCTTACAAGGCTTAATGCTTCTTGGTGATCAAAAGTCAAGATGGCACCTTACAAGCTCTAGCACTCCCGATGACCAAAGCTCTAGAACTCTTGGTGACTTGAGGGGTCTTATAAAGACTGACTCTCAAGATTTCACCTTACAAGCTCTAAACACTCTTGGCGACCAAAACTCTAAAACTCTTGGTGAATATAGAGGGTATTATAAATACTAACTCTCAAGATTGCACCTTACAAGCTCTAAACACTCTTGGTGACCAAAACTCTAAAACTCTTGGTGACTTGAGAGGGTCTTGTAAAGACCAAATCTCAAGACTACATCTTGCAAGCCTTAAACACTTCTGGTGACCAAAACTCTAGAACACCTGGTGACTTGAGAGGGTCTTGTAGAGACCAACTCTCCAGACTACATCTTCCAAGCTTTGAACACTCCTAGTGACCAAAATTCTAGAACTCTTGGTGACTTGAGAGGGACTTGTAAAGACCAACTCTTAAGACTACATCTTGCAAGCTCTAGTGTTCCTGGTGACCAAAGCTCGTGGTCATGCCTTACAAGCTCTAACACTCCTGGTGACCAAAGCTCTAGGACTCTCGGTGACTTGAGAGGGTCTTGTAGGTTAATTCCCCAAAATTCTAAGTTGATAAAAACAACGCTAGAATCAAACGATGCTACGAGCAATGTTACGCTATCAAAAAGACGTTACACAAAATGTCCTTGCTTACTGCACATGTTGGATCCCCTCGACGGGTAGTCGATATCCACGGCGGTAAGCCGGACCACCTCGACGGGCAGTTGATATGCAACCACGACGGATGCCGGATCCCCTAGATGGGCTGTCACTATTCATCTATGGCATATGTCAGATCCCCTCAACGGGTAGTCGATATCCAAGGCGGTAAGCCGGACCCCTTCAATGGGCAGTCGATATGCAACCATGGCAGATGTCGGATCCCCTTGACGGGCTGTCAATATTCATCTACGGCATATGCCGGATCCCCTCGACGGGTAGTCGATATCCACAGCGGTAAGTCGGACCCCCTCGACGAGCAGTCCATATGCAACCACGACAGATGCCGGATCCCCTCGACGGGCTGTCAATATTCATCTATGGCATATGCCGGATCCCCTCGACGGGTAGTCAATATCCACGGCGGTAAGCTGGACCCCCTCAACGGGTAGTTGATATGCAACCACGGCGAATGCCGGATCCCCTCGACGGGCTGTCAATAATCATCTACGACATATACTAGATCCCCTCGACGAGTAGTGGATATCCACGACGGTAAGACGGACCCCCTCGACGGGTAGTCGATATGAAAATACGTCACACTTACCGTGAGATACATCTCCACAAACGTGTGTCTCCACAAATCAGAATTTACGTGGTAAAGAAGGAAATCTGCACCTCCATCCGAAGAGATCCTAAAGTACCAAATCTCAAGAGCCTCAGCGACATTGAGATTAGACAGACTCA
>JAUPMG010174761.1:0-10516 GCA_031762675.1 Pachysandra terminalis
TATATATCATAAAATTTTTGAGTCAGATTGATATTTTGGGATCGGCTTGGGATCGTGACTCGTCCCGAACCAATCCCGAGTTGGATCGGCCAATTCAAACCGGGATCGACCGATCCTTAACACGATGATCTGAACATTAAAATAGGACAATGCATTGTTATTGATGGTGTTACTCTTGTTTGATTGATGACATAGAGGTTGGCTATAAGGTTGAGGTAGCTTACTTTTATACGGTGAGGATTATTACAGGGTATGACAAGGGGGATGTGCATGCGGAATTAAGGTGACAGTTATGCTGCCTTGTCAGATTTTGATCTGACATTTGACAACGAATCTCTACCATTCATTCATTTTTCAATTGCAGAGTATATAGATATAAAAGGTCTCAACCTTACAAGACGATTTGTAGTGGAAGCTCTTTGCAGTAAGAGAAAAATACTCATTGATAAATTTGGAATTGAAATGGGTGGCATGCAAGGGTTCTGGCAAGGGCAAAGTGTGCTTAGGAGATATTTGAGCAATGCCACTCTCGACTGTAGTTGAGTATGGAAATGAAAGAAATTACAGTAGGGACTGATGGAGGATGTTGTTAGCTTTGGTGCTGTAGGTTGAAATGTTTATGGCCGTCAGATGTTTGTCAGCTGGATGGTTCCATTTTAAAGGAACTATACAGTATACTAGTAATGTGTGATGTTATAGAAGGCTAGAGTTCTCAGAAGTGGTAGGATCTGATTTTGAGACAAAGTGTCTGATGATGTAATTGATAGGCTGGGCAATTATGGTCGACATATCTTATATAAAATCCTCTTTTCTAGTCGATACTCCCATCCTTTTTAATTTGTGGAGTAATTAATTATGCTTGCATGCTGTTTTGTTCTGTTGTGAAGGTGCAGAACATCCAGCCACATAAAGTCTCACAAGGGGTGATCGAAAGGTGGAAGCACTCTGTAAGAAGGGAAGAATGGATGAAGAATGTGAATCATGGATTACACAACTGTAAGCACAAATGAAGTTTTTTTGTTTTTTGTTTTTTTTTTTGGAGGGCGGGGAGTTTATCATTAAGATATTATGCACTGAAGTTTTTGGTATTCAATTAGCCTGAGAGGAATGCACTGCGGGTGCATATTTTTTTTTAGAAGGGAATTTTCTTTTTTGCGAGTAGAAAACTGAGACATGATTTGAGGGAGTTATGACCAAATACAAACATGGTGGATTTTTTTGAAGTTGCCAGCTCTATTTGTGTAGTGTCTTTGGGTTTGAGGGGAAAACAATATTGACCCAAGTAAGTTTTAAGGTTTAGGTTAGTTCAGGCTTGCTTTTAGGAGAAACATGACTTCTAGATGTGCTACAATTGTCATTTCGTGTTTGGTTTAGTTGGAACAGTTTTCTTTTTTATACTATATATAATATGCTTTTTGATGAATGATGCTTAATTATTGTATCAATTATGCGCTTACTTGTTTGCACCCCATTTGGCTGAATGTGGTGCCTCATTTAGTCTCTTATGGTATGATAAAATAGTGGACCTTTCCCCTTTCTAATTTCTTTTCCTCCTCTTTATAGAGAACAAATCTTTATGATGTAGGATTTTTCTTTTCTATTGAAAAGAGGATCCTAGGTAGTGATGCCATGATGGCCGTAGGTTGGGTTAGCCAACCCAAACTTAACCCGTCTCAGGCTGCTTTAATATTCAACTAAGTTTGTGCTTCCTTTACTCTCTCTTTTCTTTTCTTTTTTTCCATTTCTTTTTTCTCCTTATACTTATTGTGATTAACTGATGGTGAATTGGTCAAAACATAGTAAAGATTTTCATGCTATCCACAATTCTATATCTAGAGATCCTAAACCAATACAAAGGCATGAATCTAGCGTCAAAAAAGTGGTAGGCTATGGGTGTAAGGATATTATTGTATGTAAGGACATTATTGTAAATATAATATTATAGTGTTGCCACTAGGACCTTGTTCAAAGCAAATTAGGTCTTTAAGTACTAATCCTATAATTAGTTTAAAAGTTATCAATAGTGAAGTATATATATATATATATATATATATATATATATATATATATAATAAGTTTTAGAGTAGTTGTCTTTTAGATTAAAAGACGCAAAAGAGGATAGGAAAAGAATGTGAAGAGAAGAAGAAGAAGAGGAAGAAGAGGGAGGAGAAGAAGAAGAAAACAAGAGAGAAAGGAGATTTTAAGAGTTTAGAGCTGTATATAATAACAATGGTGCTCGGTCTTAAGTTCGATTTCCCAGCTGGGCAGGTTCGGATTTAAGTGGGAGGTCGTGGCGGTGGGTTGCTGCTCAAGCCTCCTACTTGGGATTAGTCGGGCCTAAGGCATGGACACCCAAGTTATAAAAAAAAAAAAAAGAATAATAACAATGGTGTTTTGGGTTTATATTTTAACTCCTCTGATTTTTTATGCTATATTTTAGAATACGGACTTATACTTACGGTTTTCAGTCCATTAGAGTTTTATGTGTTTTATGATTCATACATTCAACTTATAGGTAAGTATGTTGATTATTATTCAAATGTCATTTAAATTATGTACATAACAATAAAGGAAAAACATATTTTGACATTGTTTGATACATGAATTTATTAATGCACATTTCATAAACTGTTTTGATTAATCGTAGAGTTTTGTTTATTACTTACTGTGATTCAATTCTCATTAAAATGTTTTGTTTTTAGAGGATAACAAAGAGTTAGAAAAGGAGTCGGAGGTACAATTACGAGAGAATATCGAGGATGACATCTGCTTGTTGTGATTTAGATAAAGAGAGAGAGAGAGAGTAAAAGTGAGATGTTACTCTATGTTTTAGTATTGTAATAATAATAGATGTACATGTCATATAGTTTTAGTTGTTTATAAGTTATAGGTATTTTGTTAGCATGTAAATGTTTTAGTTTTCTTAGTTTTCAATGTATAGTAGTTTTGATGCATATCATAAAGGTTATGAAAAATTTAAATTAGTCCTAAATTTGGATGATCTAGACATGAACATCATGATCTGAAATTAAATATTTCGGATCGTGACAAACAAGCTCTTATAAATTTGCAAGTCAGAAATAACCATTATCAAAAGCTCTAATTAAAGAGCATATAACCGAATGAATGCTGAAATAAAAACAAACAAACAAAAAGAAAGAAGATATACATATATCCTTCTAACGAAACAGTTCGTTAAAGAACTCGAAAATATTTCTAATATTGCAATCACCAGCGATTAATGAAGTAGTAGGTCCAGGTGCGGGTGAAAAAAGTCGGTCCATCATGCTGTTGTCGGGTTTCCCTTCGACGATACAAGTGGTGGAATGCTTTGTTCATTCCTGAAGAAATTTTCTGGATCAACCTTGGTCTTCACACGCACTAATCTCTTGAAATTATTCTTGAAATACATAGTACCCCAGACCTTTCCGTGTTCATAGCTTACTTTACCTGGCTGATGGGTTCCAAGGTCGATATCTCTATAGTTCAGATATGCTTCTCTTGGATTCCTGGAGACGTAAGGAGTCATGAAACCATGGAGACTTCTAATGTCATTCATGTTCTTCTTGTCTTCCATTTCCCCTTCTTCTTCCCAGTTTGAACTGTACTGAATTTTACAGATATTACCTGCTCTGTGTGGAAAAGGAGTTGCAGTCTCTGGAATTTCACTCATCCTTCCACCATATGGGTTCATATTAAGTGCCACATTTGTTTCCAAGGACAACATTTTCTTCCATAGCCCTTCCAATGCGGCCTCGGACATAGGTTTCTTCAGAAAATCTGATTTCCTCGTTTGGAATTTCTTCTTATCTTCAATTCTGTTGAGTAGAATCTCGATAGATTCGCCGTCTGTGAATCCGGCATGGAAAAGGATAGATTGTAGCCAACTCATTTCCTGACAATCCTTTCTCTCCAAACCCAATTCAGGAAAGCTCTTTCCCATCAATTGAAGTAGTTGTTCAGTATTTCCAAGAAACAAGCAAGCAAAAGCAGCTCTTATAGTCTTAACTTTATTTTGTTTGGAAGCTTGTATGACTAGCCTGAGGAAGGCTTCATTAGGTAGCTTATCTGCAATGTTTTGCCACTTTTGAACCAAACTGGTTGCATTGTCATTCAAGAACTTTTCGACTCTAAAAACAGTCACAGTAGCCGGAACTCGTACCAGCTTAATCTTATACGAAACGATGACTCCAAAGCTTGCTCCACCGCCTCCTGTTATAGCCCAAAATAGATCTTCCCCCATTGATTTCCTATCGAGAAGTCTTCCATTAACGTCGACCATTGTAGCATCAACGACATGATCGGCTGCAAGGCCATATTTCCTCATCATGAAACCATAGCCGCCTCCGCTGATGAGCCCACCGACTCCCACGGTAGAGCAGGCACCTGCTGGGAATCCATGGACCTTACTTGCCTTCGCAATCTGGTAATAAAGTTCACCGTTACTTGCACCAGCCTGAACCCACGCGCTCTCGTCTTTCATATCGATATTAATAGATCGAAGATTGAACATATCAAGGACAAGAAACGGGACTTGGGATGTATAAGACAGGCCCTCGTAGTCGTGGCCGCCGCTTCGGGTTCTGATCTGCATCCCATGTTTCTTAGAACAAGTAACAGCTGCTTGGATATGGGATTCATGTAATGGTGTGACAATAAGCTGAGGCTTGGGTGTGGAAGAGAGGTTGAATCTACGGTTTCGTATGGATGATTGCAAGACTGATAGGTATGAAGGATTCCTTGGAGTGTAGACGATTTGAGAGATTAGGGTAGAATTCTTAAGTTGGAGGGAAAGACACTGAACAATGTCTCCATGAACAGGTTCAGAAGTTGCCCATGAAATTGATAAGAGACTCAATACAGATAGAGAAAACAGAAAAAATATTGTAAAGGTTGAACTTCCCATCTTTTTCTTTATTTCCGAAGGGTGGGTATTAGCTTATTTATAGTATCCCCATGCAGGCTATATTTAGAGATGTCTCGAGTTATGCCTAGTTGACTCAGTGAACTCGTTGTGTGGACGCAAAATACCTACAACGAGTCTACCCAGATTCATGTGAGTAGTGCCGAGAATAATGCAGAATTATGTGAAAATAGCATAAGAGATGTATGATTGAGAATTGTTTAGAATAAAGGAAAGGGTAAGAGTTTTTTGCGATATCCATTACTTCTTTTGGAGGGTAAGAAATTGCCTCGTATTAGCAAGTTGACTATTTTGGAGGCCTGAAATAGAGAGGAGTCTTTCTCTAGATAACTATCTATTACGTTGGACGAATTTTTTGGCTGGAAATCGTCTACGGATGGTTAGTCATATTTATAGCGGCACCATGTGTACATGACCGTTAACGGTTAAGGTAGAAGCCAGTTAAAGTAAATGCGGGTTTCAGTTAAAGCAAAAGGGCACTATGCTACCATGTGTACATGGCCGTTACTGTTACCATTACCGGTTGAGGTACAAGTAACCAACTTGTGGATAGGACTTCGAATCTACAATTTGGAATCGGCTCACCAAGTCAAGGAACTGCATACCATAACATTATCATATTGTCAAAGATGAGTTGTTTCAACAAACACAACAGATAAGCTCGACAAATCAATCCATTCCATTCCAATTTAATCTATCATTTTCTGTCTTCTTTGAGCATGTAACCTCCTTCATATACTGAACCATGTCCTTCATCATCTAATCTTCATGCCTTGGACCACAATTCTTAGGTAGTAAAGGTACTTACCTTACGTGTGTTCTTTCTTGGTTCACTATCATATTGGATCATTCAAATTAACATTCCTAATGTAAACTTTCCTTATTTGCAAGATCGCACTTTTGATCCACTAGTTGTAGACTTGAGTGATGACTAATGTCATGGTTTAAGTTTATATAGTAAGCTTAAATTTGGACATATCACATGAAGATCAACATTTTTGTTTTGGTAATTTATGATTTATTGGACTAAAAATTGGGTAATTGAAAATATGCTTATGTTATCCTAATTTTTGTGTTATTGGATAGTAATTTTAAAGTGTATATCGCTTTTATAAATCTACATATAGATCAATAATTTTATTTCTTCCCATATAGTTCCGTTATTTTGCACACGTATGTTCTATCTCTAATTATCATCTTATACTTCTTTTCTTTTCTTTTTTGGTCTTAACCACGTGGTGTCCCCACGTCCACATAGGTGTGGGACTAATCCACGTTTGGGGCGGGAGCATTAGAGGTAAACCCTTGGCCATGAGTGCTTCTAGTGGGATTCGAACTCCAGACTTACCTCCGGAGACGGCCACTAGAGCCCAGTTTGCTACCAACTGAGCCACACATCGGTGATTACAGATATGTGTACTTGGTCATAGTGAAAAAGTTCTACTCTACCGAACTCTCTATATTTGGATGGTACAAGTTGTTAAAATAAATTAAAAGATGGCAAGTGTCCTTGGGTAAATATAAGTAACTGGGTTAAATAGCTGTAAATGGTAAATATTAAAATATTTCAATTGGCTTAAATAGACAATTACATTTCAATCGGATAAATATTATTTAGTGAATAACATCCATGAAATTTAGATTTCTTTTTTCATTTGTTTAGATAATGGATTAAACTAATTAATTATCAATGTTTATAACATAATAATTCAAATTATCACTTACCAAGAAATTGTGTTTTAATATAACAAGCATTTTACACTTTTTTTTGTTAGGTAAGAGACATTATAGTAACTTGGTCTATGCGATTAAGTCACAATTAATAGGAATATGTCACTATAAACATAAACTTTTTATTAGAGCGTATTAAAATTTCAATTGGTTATTCAAAGCTGATTGGAGAGCCTAATGAGATTTAAGTCAGCTTAAACAGGCCCAATGGACTTCCAATCGGCTAAATATAAACCATTTGAATACTATTTGTAAACACAAATTTTGTTATTGAGGAAATCGACGAACAAGATCTGTATCACAAAATTAATTTGTATTAATAAAAAATATGAGATTACAGTCTCTAGAGCTTTTCTTTGTACGAAAGAAAAGATCCTCTGATTCTTCTCTTCAGGGTCTTCAATCCAAGAGCTGCAATAGCTTATTCTTGGGTTGAATTTGATCTTCCTTGATCTCCTTTACAACGATCAGGTAGATGGTGGATTTGATAGATCTCAAGAACGGAATCGTGAGGATTTGCTGTGTAATCTTCAGGCTTGTAGACTTATGGAATATGTGGACTGAAGCTTCAACTTTGATGTAGATCTCTGGGTTTTTCATTCAGAGATTGAGACTTGACGAAGTTTGGTTGATTTGGCAGGCTTAACGAATGAAATTCAGATTTGGCAGGCTTAACGAATGAAATTCACGAAGGATATGTTGTGAGGTCTTTGGCTTGATCTTCGGGCTTGTAGACTTATTATAGAAGATTAGGAGAGCTTCGTCTTGATGTGGATCTTTGGGCCTTGAGCGTATTCAGAGATTGAAAGCTTTTGCTTTTATTTTGAGGTTTCCAAGTCTTTAGATCTTTAAGGAAGTAGACTAGCATGGTTTCAGAGCTTCTTCTCCTTGATCTCTCTTATTTGAATTTGATGATTTTTCTGACTTTCGACTTAATCTTTGTGTTTGTAGACTTATGAAAGATGTGGGCCAAAAGCTTCATCTTGATGTGGATCTCTGGGCTTTTGCTAGAGCAACAGAGCTTCAGTATCTCTTTTCCTTTTTCCGATCCTCCTGAATGTGAGAGAATCACCCATATTTATAGATTTGGGGTTGGTAGAGTTGTATTTGATCTCTACCATTTGTAAAGAATTATTATCAATTTTTGGAGATAATCTTCTATTTTTCAAGAATTATCTAGATTTAGTGATACTTCTTCATTTAATAAGAATTATTTTCAATTCAATAGATAACTCTTTGTGGGATCCATTAAGAGCAAATTACGTAGCTCTTTTCCAAAGTCAAAGATTTTATTTTCTTATTTGAGTAATCTTATCTCTAAATAGGGTCTGCCTTGTGAGATTGTGGCATGTGGCATATTTTGATCTCAAAATTATCTTTGTCTACACCATTCATGAAATTTAGATCTTTGCAACTAATTTGATAATAGATTAGCCTATAGATTTCAAAGTTTATACTACAATAACTCCATGTGTTCATATCAATTTAAAAATTTTGTGAACAAAAATATAAATGCATGATAAATTTATATTTATACCTCCAACTAAATGTATTTATCTATTTGTTTTTCTAGTGATACTTCAATAATTGTTTAATTAAATGATAATTTAGTATATGAAATCATGAATCTAGGTATTTAATAATTGTAAATGATAATTTAAATCAATTTAATGAGGTTGTGGATCTAAGTATTAGTAAATAGGTCTAATATTTCGTTTAAGAGTAACAACATCTCATTGGTTGGTAAAATAATGTCATTATTTAACAATTTAATCTCATTTAGTTGTAAGTTTATCTCATCTCCTTCAAAATCTTATTTTAATGACAATAGGTCTTTAATCACATTCTAACGTAGATTCCTTATATGAAAATCAAGGTAATGAAGTCATGTATTTAGATATTTAATATCTGTATAATATAATAAATTATCTTATTGTAATATAATATTTAAATATTTAGGTAAGTCCAATATCTTATTGGTTGGTAAATAGTCTATTTAGTTGAATTGTCCATCATTTAATAAAAAAGTATGTTTCATTTCTATCCAAGTCTCATTTTAACGCAAATAGGTCTCTAACCATTGTAATGTAGTTTCAATATTTGAAAATCAAAGTAATGAAGTCATGTATCTAGTATTGTTTTTTAGTAATTATGAGATATTAATTTAGTCTCATTGTTGAAATATGAAACTAATGAGGTCATGAATTAAATTATTTGTAAGTAGGTCTAATATCTTAATAGTCTATAAAATACTCATTTAATTGAAATTATGTCTCATTTCTATCGAAATATCATTTTAACGCAAATAGGTTTGTAATCATTGTAATTTAGTCATAATAGTTGGAAATCAAAGCAATTTATTTAGTTTTTTTTTTTAGTAATTATGAGATATTAATTCAATCTCATTGATGAAAAATGAAACTAATGAGACCATTAATCAAATTATTTTTTAGTTGGTCCAATTTCTTATTGGTCAGTAAAATATCTCATTTAAAAGTAATAACACCTCAATGGATGATTGAAAGTATGTCTCATTTCTATCTAAGTCTCATTTTAACGCAACCATTGTAATGTAGTCTCAATATTTGGAAATCGAAGCAATGAGATCATCTATCTATTTTTTTTTTAATAATTATGAGATATTAATTCAGTTTCATTGTTGGAAAATGAAACTAATGAGGCCATGAATCAAATTATTTGTACGTAGGTTTAATATCTTATTGGTCGGCAAAATATTTTATTTAAGAGTAATAACATCTCATTTAGTTGAAATTAGGTCTCATTTTTATCCAAGTCTCATTTTAACGCAAATAGGTCTCTAAACATTGTAATGTAGTCTCAATATTTGAAAATCAAAGCTATGAGGTGATATATCTATTTTTTTTAGTAATTATGAGATATTAATTCAGTCTCATTGTTGGAAAATGAAATTGACGAGGCCATGAATCAAATTATTTATAAGTTGGTCCAATTTCATAGTGGTCGATAAAATATCTCATTTGAGAGTGATAAAATCTCATTTAGTTGAAAGTAGGTCTCATTTATATCTAAGTCTCATTTTAACGCAAATATGTCTCTAACCATTGTAATGTAGTCTCAATATTTGGAAATCAAAGCAATGAGATCATGTATCTAGTTTTGTTTTAGTAATTATGAGATATTAATTCAATCTCATTATAGGAAAATGAAACTAATGAGGCCATGAATCAAATTATTTGTAAGTTGGTCCAGTTTCTTATTGGTCAGTAAAATATTTCATTTAAAAGTAATAACATCTCATGTAGTTGAAATTATGTCTCATTTCTATCCAAGTCTAATTTTAACGACAAATACGTCTTTAATAGTTTGTAATATAGTCTCATTACTTGGAAATCAAATAGGTCTATTATCTAATTTAAAAGTAACATCTTATTAGATGGTAAACATAGTCTCCTAAGTTGATAATTCCCTCATTTAGTCGTAAGTTAGTCTCACTTGCATCTAAGTCTCATTTTATATTCCAGTTCTTATGTTTTATAATGTCATTATTTATTTTAATTCTCTTTTAATTGATAAATAAAATATCTATGTTGCTTACAAAAAAAAAAAAAAAACAATAAAGATTTAGCATTGTGTGTTGAAGTGGGGTGTGTAGAGAAATTGAAAAAAGATAGAGACAAATGATTATTCTTTCATCTAAGGTTGGTTATAACAACTGAAAAAATCATAATTACAATTTTAAGTTGTGCCCAGAAGCGAAAATAACACACTCACACACACTTGAGACAGTGATTTACGTGGTTCAGCAATGCCTACGTCCACGGGATCTGGATTTTACTATGGTGGAGAAAATTACAGAATACAAAACAAGAGGGAGGAGGG
>JAUPMG010174772.1:0-10516 GCA_031762675.1 Pachysandra terminalis
TACGCGAGAAACTATCTAGCCGATATACTCGATCCCGCCGTCGATCGCGTGATCTACCTCGACTCCGATCTCCTCGTTGTCGACGATATTCAGAAGCTTTGGAACATTTCGCTAACTGGGTCGCGAGCCATCGGAGCTCCGGAGTACTGCCACGCGAATTTCGCCAAGTATTTCTCGGATGGGTTTTGGACTGATCCGATGCTATCTAGGGTTTTTGCCGGGAGGAAGCCGTGTTACTTTAATACAGGTGTGATGGTGATGGATTTGGTTAGATGGAGAGAAGGGAATTATAGAAACAAGATCGAGGGTTGGATGGAGATGCAGAAACACAGGAGGATTTACGAACTGGGTTCGCTTCCGCCGTTTTTACTGGTTTTCGCCGGAAATGTTGAGCCAATTGATCACAGATGGAACCAACATGGGCTCGGTGGGGATAACGTGGTCGGAAGTTGCAGAGCTTTGCATCCCGGTCCGGTGAGCTTGCTGCATTGGAGCGGGAAAGGGAAGCCATGGGCGAGACTCGATTCGAAGATCCCATGTCCTCTTGATCATCTCTGGACACCTTATGATCTCTACAAACCCCATTCTTTTTCTTCTTCTTCACCGTTATAACCAGCATTGATTGGCTTTTTTTTGATTCTTTTCTTACATCGATGACAAATTCTTTCATATATCTGTATAGATTTATCAGAACCAGAGTCAGATATTGAGAAGAGGAGATGGAGGATGTTTTTTTTCACCAAATGTCCTCTCTTTCTGAGGATTTGATCTTGTTCTTCTTTGCTTTGAGGGTTTCATTCGTTTTATCTTATGGTTCCTTACTTGGAACAATTTTGATTCATTGGTGGGTACAGACTGGAAGGCTTAATTGTTCTTGATGATGTTGTATCGGATTCTCTATTTCTTTACTGTTTCGGGTTTCGGCCGATATTTCGGCCCGTTACATTTCATGGGAACATAAGAACAGTAACACATGTATTGATTATATACTAATTATTATTCCGAATTCACAAGTATACTATAATCACCCTCCTAAGTTCCTTCTAATCTTGTCCACATCTTGCCCATTAATCTGAAACGCCATCTTTAATACATCATTAGGGATGCCCGGTGTCGACGCAAAGGTGGCGACGGAGGTGAGCTGGGCTCCCGGGTTCTGACTATTGAGGCCGGAGATGGCCAATGCCGGCGACGATGAGTCGAGATTGAATAGGAAATGGATCAGTCCTTTTGGAAACACGAACGAATCACCGAGGCGAAGCTGTTGTGTGAAGAGGCGATTCGAGGTGTCGATGAAGCCCACGAGAAGGGAGCCCTTGAGGAGGTAAGTCACCTCAGAGGCTCGAGGATGCGTGTGGGGTGGTACAAGCCCGTTACCAGCTATGTCGATGCGAGCCATGGTTAGGCCTTGGGTGTTGACGCCGGGGAGGTTTTGGATGTTGGTGAGGGTGACATTGAAACCGAATCGGTTAGCTCGTGTGTTACCGGGTTTGGATAGGACCGATGTGATGAAGTGGGAGGATGATGCGAGCGACGGGTTAACACAGGGCGCGCCGTTTAGGAAGAATGGCTGAGGGGTTGCGGTGTTTGCGATGCAGTAGTCTTGAAGGGGATCAGGGTCCGGTTTGGCGACGCCGGAGAGAAGTACCAGGATGAGGAACTTGAATAAGGAAGAAGAGGTGCTGTTGTTCATGTTGGTCTTGATGAAACAGAGATGGTTTTGGTTTCAGGTTTTTGATTTCAACAAGGAAGGATTCCAAGTTATATATGTGGAGATGAGACTGATGAGTAACGTGGGAGCATTTTTGTTAGGTGGATAGAAGGATCCAAAGGCAAAGCTGAAATTGCAAAAGAAGAAACCCAAATGCATTAGCTATCTTTTAAGCATAGGCTTTCTAAGATCGTTTCTTTGAAAAAAAAAAAAAACCAAATCCATATGTCGACACTTTAAATTGTACGAGAAATGTATTTTTGATCTTTGCAACTTCTAGAAGCTTAAGTTCGGCATCTTCGGAATATCTGATCATCACCTTCAATCTCAAGTCCATTTGAATCAAAATTCTCAATAAAATCTGTAAAATTAGATCAATCCGATTGATTTACGATCTATCTGACCCGAGATAGTTCACACCATATATGATTGGAGTCGGGATTTTATATGTTGGGATTCCGTGTGTTTGCTGTGTGCTGTAGAGGCAAATCTCGAGAGGCAAAATGATATTTTCTCTCCCGGGTGTGGATCCCACTCCCGAGTTTGTCTCTACAGCACACAGGATCCCAGCACATAAAATCCGGTCCATATGATGGAGCCGTAGTTACAATTCTGGGTTCTAGATCATGTGGCTCAGATATGAGCTAAGTAGGAACTAAGAAAAGGAAACCTTCTTGATTTGCTTTACACTGTCTAAACAACAAATCTGTCAGTGTAAAATATAAACTAGTAATTTAGTTTTGGTCAGTTGCTTCATTAGTAATTTAGTTTTGTCAAGTGGGTTTTGTTTTCTTCATGTGACTACTATCCAGACAATGCTTTAATTCCTTTTTTCTATAAGGCTCTGTTTGTTTTGGCAGAAAAGCCGGAAAAGAAAAAAAAAATTCACGGACAAGAAAAACATATGAAAATGAGAGAGAGAGATTATTGTGAAAAGATGGGGCGAGAGTGAGAGAGATACTAGATGGCTCTGTTTGTTTTGGCAGAAAAGCTGGAAAAGAAAAAAAAAATTCACGGACAAGAAAAACATATGAAAATGAGAGAGAGAGAGAGAGAGATTATTGTGAAAAGATGGGGGCGAGAGTGAGAAAGAGATATTAGATTGCATAGAGAACTTGATTACGGTTTAGAGTGAACAAATGGTGATTGCATAAAGAGGGGGAAGAGTGAGAAAGACAGAACAGTAATTGCAGAGAGGTATGCTATTGCGGAAGAAGACAGAACAGTGATTGCAGAGAGGTATGTTATTGTAGAAAAAAGAGAGCTAGTGAGAGAGAGAGAGAGAGAGAGAGAGATGTCTTCCATGTATATGAGAATTGGGCGAGAACAACTTCCAGTAGATTTTTTCAGAAGTTATTTTTCAGAATTTTTTATAATTCATTAAAATATTTTTCTAATAATTTATATTTTCCTTTGAAACAAACATGTCTAATATTTTGAAATCCTGAAAAATATTTTTTATTCCTCTAATTTCCAATGAAACAAACAGAGTTATCTTATCTCTAATTTCACATTAGTCCTAATATGGGTTTTTTTTTTCTTTCTGTAATCAAGGGTCCCAAAGGAACTGTAATTGTTTCAAAAAAAAAACAAAAACAAAAAAGAAGAAACTGTAACTGTCATTTCTCTTTCTGCCAGAACATGAACAGCAAAGACAAAATCCTCCTTGGAATTATCTCTAGACATCAACCAGTAAGAGTTTTCTTTGTTTACCCCCCAAAAAAAAAGATAAGAGGTTTCTTCTACTCTGTGTTTCTCATATTATTGTTTTGATGTAGGTAAGTGGACAATTAGTTAGAACTTTTCAGAATCATCAAAATCAGGCAAGGATCCCAAATCAATGAAAAGGTGAAGAGATAATAGCAATATAAGAGAAAAAACAGACCAAGTAGCACATGTCCTCCATTCTTCTCCTTCTTTATTGGTTACAGCTTTTGTTTTCATTTTGTCTTCATTCGATCTTTCTTCTTCTTCTTTGTCTAATTCTCCTAGATGGAGCAAGTGGACTCACTGTTGGGATGCCCATGTTTGTTAAAGGGACTTCACCATGTCTGTATAATCAGAGTGACAGCTCTGAAATAATTGGGTCCTAATCTTGAAGAACTATGGAAGAATTAAGCACAGATCCTCTCAAAGATGAAAACAAGGTAAACCCATCTTTCTTCCTATTCAAATCAACATACCCATTTGATCTTTCTTCTTCTTTCTCTTATCCATGTTTTCAAAAATTCTCTGTTTCTGTTTCTCGTTTGAACATTTCCATGGATATTGCCTTGAATTCTATATAAACAGATGGGAGAACCAGCTGCCTCTGATGCTTCGCTTCAGGAATCGATCTCTTTTGGTAGATTCGAGAACGATTCGTTGTCTTGGGAGAGATGGTCATCCTTCTCACCCAACAAGTACTTGGAAGAAGTTGAGAAGTGCTCAACCCCGGGATCGGTAGCCATGAAGAAGGCTTACTTTGAAGCTCACTACAAGAAGATTGCTGAGCGACACGCCGAAATGCTGGAACAGGAGAAGCAAATGGAAGCTGATTCCTTGAGATCAGATGAGCCAAATTATGGAGAACTACTCAACAATGGTTGTGGGATCAATACTGAGTTTGATCAATCAAAAGTAGAGAGAATGACTGAAGAACTGAATAGCGGAACTGATAGTTTTAAATCAAACCCACAAGAGATACCTGTTTTGATCAATGAAAAGGATATTCAAGAAGAGTTGATTGACAAACTGGATAGTTCTAAATCAAACCGACTAGAGATATCTGTTTTGATTAATGAAGAGGGGATTCAAGAAGATTTGATTGACAAACTGGATAGTTCTAAATCAAACCACCAAGAGGAGCCTGTGTTGACTAATGAAGAGGTTCAGTCAATGGAATCTCATGCCCTAATGGATCTCCAACTGAAAATGGAAAAAATCACCAACAATACTCGAGAAAAAAAGTTGGACGAAGGTGAACAAAAGCAGCCTAAGGCATCACAAAAGGTGAAGCAACAAAATGTTTTACTCTAATTGGTCTTCCATCAACTATATTATCCATTATCATTTTCTTATAGCTCTTTAAATTTTGATTGTTCAGAGAACTCCAGCAACCAAGGAGGAGAATTTGGTGAAAGCAAGGAAACCAATATCCAATTCAAAATCACCACAGAGTTCCATCCCTAAAGCTTTAAAATCTAAGCCGGGGTTCAGTCCGATCTCTGCTTCCGTAGCCTCGGCAAAGAAGGGAAGTAATTCATCCCTACCAAGGAGGGATAACTCTTCTGCAGTGATAAGTAAGAAGCCAACTCCTACTTCACTGCATATGTCAGTTAGAGTGGGAGCTGCAACTTCTGATTCAACTTCTTCTACCATGACAAGAAGATCTTTCATTATGGAGAGAATGGGAGATAAGGAGATTGTTAAGAGAGCATTCAAGACATTTCAAAACAGTTACAACCAATTAGGATCAAAATCCTCCTCCCCTCAGCAGGTTTATCATTAATTCTTGTCTAATGTTTCAATAAATGCGATAAAATATTATTTGCGTGATCGATAATTAGCTACGAATGATTTGTTTAAAAAGGGTTATCTAGATTTGTGATTTGTTTCCAACTATTCTAATTTTGCAGGTCTCCAAGAAGGGGACTGCAGAAAATTCCCCTGCTTCTATGATGACTCCACAACACAATAAAGAAGGGTAATTTCTACAGAATCACAAGTCTGAGTTCATAAGGAATTTGGTGTTGGTATGTTCATCCAAAGCTTAAATTTGGCTTCTTTGTTTTTGGATTAGGTCTCTGAAAGCAGCTGGTGTAAGTAAAAGTAGTGATAAGGCTACGCCATCTTCTTCCTTTGGGATGAGAAGCGAGGAGCGAGCAGAGAAACGACGAGAGGCATCGATCAACCTGATTTTTTTCTGAGAGTTTTTTTCATTTCTTTTTTCCTTTTTATTATATTGTTTTTTGAGTCATGAGGATTGATATCATGATTGACCATTCTTTATAACTGTGTTCATGATCAAATTGTTTCAGTTTTTCAAGAAATTGGAAGAGAAGATCAATGCTAAAGAGATGGAGAGATCAAATTCAAAGGTACAACTTCATTTCTTAATAAGCTTTTAATAACTAGACTAACATTATGGCCTGGTCATTAGTTAAAAGCTTAAATACACATTTATGAACAGACAAAATCTGAAACCTTAAAAAAAAAAAAAAAAAACTCGAAATCAATATAAAGGATTCGGATTAAGTATCCATTGATGATCATCGCTCTTTTATTAGCATCGTTACTGTCTTAGTCATATTAAGAACTCCAATCTTTTCTTTGTCAACATTTATCACGTCTACAAGAAAAAAGCAGAAATCAAAGCTGCAGGACAGAACCTTAATCTCAAAGCCATACCTATGCCAGATTTTAATAGGGGAAAAGGGATATCAAAGGCCCATGTAAATAAGGCATTCCATGAATTACAAATCCTTTCCTAACTAGAATTTATGCTGCATCACATAACACACCAAGCTATCATAAAACTGACTTCATATCATTCATACTTCCTCATCAACATTTTCTTGGTGGATGGTTGGAACCTTGTGGTCCTAAAAACTCTTCTTTTGTAACAACTCAGACATTCAGTAGAATACATCCAAGTTGGTCATGTTGTATTTGTATTATTGGAGATAAATTGCAGAGGACACATTTTCTTCTTTCATTTTTTTTACTTAAGAAGCTGTTGCATTGTTCTTAAAATGTTAGATCCTCTTGTAATCTTGGATATCATGATCTTTTGAAGCATGAAATTTGAAGCAGATGAAGAGTATATTAGCAGTTGTCGATTACTCGGATTTACCAAATTTTTTCCTAGTTCCATTTCATGCCGTTCTTAGATGTTCTTATTCTTTCTGTGAAGTAGTTATAATTGTTTTATTTGTTGGCAAATGTGGTTATTGATACAGGAGTGTGCCAAGAATCAGATTAATCACACCAAGAGGCCGTAGGTGATAGACGAAGGGAGAGAGGAACGACTCTTGAACGTCGATCATAAGCAAAGTGTTGGAGAAGATAGAGACCGTACATAAGATTTAAATATAAATGAATATACATGTGAGGAACAGATCAAGATGTTATTATCTAGTCAGGACCCGCAACATATTATTGCATGGTCAACAACCAGCAGTTATTGATGAGCAACAGGCTGGAGTTAGACCGGATGCTTTGGTTTTTTGGAATAGCCACCACAAACTACTCTGTATGTCTGTGTCTTATCATTTGTGGGGACCTGTTAATATTGTGTATGAGAAGGGATAAGAGGAGCTGCTATTAACTTTCTTACATTGAGAAACTCTCCTTCCCTCCCAGAGAGCCAGCTATGTGTAAAAGATAAAATTGTTCACAACATGAAAACAAACCTTTAGCAGAGATCAATCATCCCGCCGGTGAAAATAGCGTCGCAGAAACATTTACCGGCAGTTGTTTTAATTTGTTTGTTTTGAGATTGTAACCTATTATAATACATTCATTTATGTAATAATAGCATATCAGCACCCACACTGTTGACAGAAGTGAGAGTGGTTTCAGCTTCATTCAGTATCTGCTTACAGAGTCCTTCTAACATCAAATATTTTTTCATGGAAGATAAAATATGGATGATTATTGTGCATTGCTTTCACTAGGTCAAGAGTGAGGAAATTCATTCATGCCATATGGATATGTGTTCACTAAAATTTCTCAATTTGGCAAAACAATATGATCTATCATCTAAAGATCACCGGTGGGAACAAGTCTTTCTTCTTCAAATTGTGCTTGTATAGAACAATTGAGCTAGAGAGGACCTGTCATTGGTATGCTTTCAAAAATTCAGCCTTTTTCTGGATAAGCCATAACAATAGCAACTATATAGCTTAAATATCCAATAATGGTTCCTGGCGCCTAAAATAAACTATATATTTTTAATTTTGGGCAACAACCAGCTCAAGAAGTGGATCAGAATTGCATATGATTAAAAAATTGTGATTAAAACGAACCGTTTGGGACAAGAACTTCAAGGGATTTCATAAAATAATGATTTACAAAAATTAAAAAAAAAAATGAAGAATATACATGCCTCTTCTACCACCTTTCTCTTTACAACAATCCCACAACACACCAGCTCAGATACGATCTGTTCTCCAAACCTCTCAGATGGTGACCTAATAACATACACCTGCAATCAAAGAAATGGAAAAAACATTATGCAATTACAATCAATATTACATATATATATATATATAAGACGAAGCAGTTGCAAATAAAAATGGCAAATTTATTTTCATGATGTGATTGGCGTTATGACCAAATTGTTCCTCCTAATCCATTTCTTTTCTTTTCCTTAATCAGTCAGAGTAACATATTATATTAATGAAAAAATACAGGCAAAACCTGATACACTTGACGTCAGCTAACTAGAAACACATCAAGGTATAATTTGGTAACAATTAGCAAGTCCCACACACACCACACCCCCTCCAAAATCAGCAAAAGAAATGTCCTTAGATTCAGGCAGAACTGACACCAAACTAAAATATAAAGAGATTGCTTTCCGGACAAAAAGGTCCACATCGAGCTCCTCCTAAAATTCTGCAATTTCTTTCCCTCCATAAAGTCCAAATAACAGCTGCTAGACACATCGACCATAGCCCGTCTCCTCTAATACATTGTTCAATGTTATTATTATTATTATAATTAAGGGAGTGATTTTCTCAGTTTTGACAATGGGAAAATTTTGCCCCTCGCCATCTTTTAGCAACATGTGAATACAAGCTTTAATTGAAAACAATAGACCAATCAGTTATTTCTCAACAAGGACAGTTTACTTTTAATGCTTCTCTTTCCAAGATAAAATGCTAAAATTCAAGTATATCCTGCTATTATAACCACTCAATCACTTGTTTTCTTCTATACTTGTGTCTTTATAAATACTAACAGCTCTCTCAATGTCTTTCAGAACTTTTCGTACATTTTAGTGTGGGAAAAATTTATTCTAGATGGTCCATTCATTTCTTTTTTCTGGGTAGGCATGTCATTTTCCGCCACTGCAAGGGATGGTGTGGTCGATCCAGACCATCCATAATAAGACAGCCAGCTAGATTAGACACCTAGCATTCTTCTTTTGCTAAGTAACCCTATATCCTTCAGGTATTAGACCATTTCAGCAACAAATTAGAGTGAAGATTTCTAGTTTTTACTATACAAACCAGTTTATAATATATACAGGGGATTTTTGTCACTTGCTGTTGTCAATTTTGGATGAAATTTACCTCATAACTAGAGGCTAGGTAGTAAATTGATCGGTCACCAACTCAGTGGCTTGGTAAAAAATGGGCCTGTTCAGAACTCTTGACTGAACAGACCAACAAGGAAATGCGTCCCAGTTTACTATTTTAGGAACAGGCAAATTAATAGAGCATCCTCATCAAAGTCACTCCAATGGATATGCCAACATGTATGCGAGTGTGTGAGCCAGTGTGGGTGAATGAAATAGCTAATGATCCATTCAAGGCAATAAATTATTCAATTAGTACACATAATATCGAATAATAGTAGGGACTCCGAAAAAGAGAGCCAGAAAGTACAAACCAGAAAAGCAGCATTGCAAGGTAATCCCGAGAAGTTCCCATCGTGTGGCAAAGTTCATCATCACTGTCCGGGTAGTTCTCTAATTTTTTTATGATTGAATTTCCCAAGAAACACGAGGTGTTATCATCTTTAAAAAACCTTTGCAATATGTTTTGAACAAGTTGATGAATAATTTCCTCCACCTCTGATGATGACAGTCCAGATAGTTCATTTACCTGCCCAAGAAGTACAGATAACAAAGAAGTTTCAGATTATTGCAAGCTTCAAAGTATTCTAACTAACTACAAATAGATTTCGTGCTACTTCCGATTTAAATGCTATATCATTACCATATCAGGTTCAAAGGACCACAAATAGTCTAACAAACCATTATTCTCATCTTTGTCATATTCCGTGTGCACACTTCCATGCTTCTGGTTATTCAATTCCTAAGAATGCAAATCTGATCAGCTTAAAAACTGAATGAATTTGCACTACAATACATTAAACTGCTTTAGATTTATATGCACATATAAGCATAACAAACAACCTGAATGAATTTGTTTAAAAATAATTTCTGCTGTACCAAATCAGAACTAGCAAGTCAAACAACCACATGCCTTTGTATAATCGTCATACATGCATGTATAATAGAAAACTCCGAACCAGCAACAAGAATAGGATCATACTTCTAGGGTACCACTTAAAAGAAGTCAAATGCTGTATTTAACCAGTGAAGATTAATCTTTTACTTACGTTTGTCCGGGTAAATCACTCTAATGGCTATAACGATGACTTCTTTACTCATCTATTCACCTTATGTTTGTCTGGGTAAATTACTCTTTTGGCTATAAAGATAATTTTTTTTTTGTCTGGGTATCTACCCATATTCAAGTAGAACCTACTTGATCTAACTGCCACAGTGTTGGAACCATCAGTAGGTTCACCTACTGATGAATGTGCTTAGGGCTGCTGTGCAAGCCTGAGATTTATCTTGAGAAGGGCTCAAGTGCAAGCAGTCAATGAAGGGGTGATTAACAAAAGCATAAATGAAGGAGTATTTAACCGATCTGCAATAGTGTGTTCTCACATCGCTGAAAACAGCATCAGTATCTTCAACCCAAAATTCTAGTTTGCAAATGGTCCTAAATCAACTAGGGTGGGCTTGGCTCAGTTCATCCAAAAATTCAACTACATACTGTTGCTGTTCTTCATCAATCATTAGTA
>JAUPMG010174783.1:0-10516 GCA_031762675.1 Pachysandra terminalis
GAAAATCAGAGAGAGGAGAAGAACTCGCTTGAGTTGTGTGTCTCAACAATGAGGAGAGACCCTCTTTATATAGGCCACGAGCTAGAAGCTAGCCGTTTGTATCATTAAGGCTTATAGCCGTTTTGATCCAAACGGCTCCAAACATCCAAACAGTTTTCTCCTTAAAAGACAAAACGGTTTTAAAAAAGTTAAACGGTTTTGAAAAACACTTGTTGGGTCACACGTTGGCAGTTGTTGACACTCAGCACCATATTAATACCAAACGGTTGGTCATATGCGATTTGCTTCCCCTAGTGAGTAGTTCAAGATACTTAGCTTCAACCTCTAGTATGAAAGGAAAACGAAAAAAGGAAAAATAGTCAAAAATATCTTATTGAAACAATTTCTTCCTTAATCCATGGTTTGAAGGATCGGATCGGTCTCGATTGGCCGGTTCGTATCGGGATCGGCCAGGACTGGTCTGATCCTAAGCGACAATACAACTATTGTATCAGTGGCTTTGGATTGGACAGGTCCAACCAATCCGGACTAGCCCAATGTCTGGATCGGACTGATCCAAAGTTTTTTTTAATTTATAAAGCCAACGATCCAATAGGTTGTAAACAGCGAAATTTTTTCAATCAAAATCCTGCCACATGGCATGATCTCACAAGATGGTCCCACTAAAATAAAATTTTCTCAAATTGAATCTTTGATTAGTTCAAATGGAACCCACAGAGAATTATTGAATTAAATTCTCATTAAATATGAATTATCTTAAAATACAGGAAAACTCTAGATAATTCTCAAAAGAATTATCTAAATGGTATCCAATCAAAATTTAGATATTTCTTAAGTAAAGAATTATCTTGTATTGGATAATCTCCTAAAGTGGTTGAGAACAAGTAGAATTCTACCCTCCCACAAGTATATAATCCCTAATTAAATTGGGAATTATCTTTAACTCTAGGAGAACTCTCTCCCTTCTAAATCTATAAATAGGAGTTGTCCTCTCCAATTCAAGGGGACCAGATGACCAGATGATCAGAAGAGGATCAAAAGGAGGAGAAGCGAATTGAATCTTTACTACTCTGACACCTTGAAGATTTGAAGTCCAGAAGATCTGTAGACTTGAAGCTCCAAAATACAGCATTCAAACCTGGAGATTCAAGTTCTCTTTGAATAAACTCAAAAGCCTAGAGATCGACATCAAGACGAAGTTTTTGACCAATATCTTTTATAAGTCTACAAGCACGAAGATCAAGCCAAATATTCAGAAAATCATCAAACCCAAGAAATAAAGATCAAGGAGAAGAAGCTCTGAAGCCTTGCTGGTTTACCGCCTTGAAGATTTAAAGACTTGAAGTCATAAAATTGCATTCGAACTTGAAGATAAAGTTCCCTATCTCTAAATATGCTGAAAGGCCAAGAGATCTACATCAAAATTGAAGCTTTCGACCTACATCTTCTATAAGTCTACAAGATCAAGCTGAAGACTTCTTCAAGTTCTTCATTCTCTAAATACGTTCAAAGGCCCAGAGATCTAATCAAAGTTGAAACCTTCAATCCATATCTTTTATAAGTCTACAAACCCAAAGATCAAGCCTAAAACTACGCAACAAATCCCCACAATTATTTTGTGATACAAATCTACCACTTTCTTTCAAAAAGAATCCCGATTTAAGAATATGTTATTTTTAGCCCTTAAATTAAGGAACCCAAAGAGAAGAATCAGATGACATTTTCTCTTACATAAAGAAAATCCCTAGAGATTATAATCTCATATTTTTTAATACAAAAGTATTTTGTGATACAGATCTTGTTCATTGAATCCTCGATAACAAAATTTGTGTTTACATAAGCATTGGCCTAGACCGGTCCCATATTGGACCAGCCGATCCAATTTTTTTTTAAAGGACATTCCAACTTTTGGATCAGCCGGTATCATCGTTCCAACTCAGGGACCGATCCGATCCAAGATCCCGAGACTTAAAACTCAAGCCTTCATCATGGTTATTAGACAATTGTTCAAAACTTTACATGGAGCAACATTCATCACTCAATCCATTCAAATCTTTGACCCATCAATGATTATCCTTAATCAGATATTATTATCCCTTGCTTAGTAAAGTGCTCAGTTTGTAAAGCAAAATGTATCTTAACATAAAATTTGTTACCCTTTTGAGTAACAAACAATAAAATATAGACATATAATCTTGTGGCTTAACAAAGCTTAATTATGTGAAAGAAATGGCAAATTGACCTGGTTATAAAGGATATCCATTTTGTCCAAGTCAAAGAATTGTGTTCCACTAAACATATGTTATTGTTGTAAACTATTTGTTATTAGCTTGCAAATCTGCAGTCATCTATGGAAGAAAATATTATAACCCGGCGTGCGTATTCGTGATGATATAATGTTGGTTTGAGTTCAAATCGTTTGGAGCATTGTATGTAATTTGGATTACTCTTTGTACGTTTTTTTGTTGTTGGAAACAAAGCTTGAATCACAAATTTTACAACGAGTGAGACGAGCATTTTTTATCTTGTGTAAAAATTGATATCCAAAACCATAGATTCATATTAAAGGTTGTAGTGAAAGATCTCTACTGAATTGTAAAACATGTCTCGTCCGTGTATGTGTGATTATTAGAACTGTATAGAGATTTCTATACTCAATCAATTTAGGTTTGTGATATGGAACTCTAATAACAAACCTCAATCTCAAAAGAAGGTACAATGATGTGAGTGAATGAAAAGCCCAATTGCGCAATTAGAAGATTGTTGACCACTCGGATCACATGTTTTGATTCGATAAAGATTTTCTACTGATGACGTTTTTCGATTAAATAGACATCTACTCCGCACAAGGATATCCACACAGGGATTATTAGACTAATCCTGAGCATAACTTCATGGGAGTAGAAATGGCCTATTGCGTCCATGTTGCTCAACTCTGATGTGCCTCTAAAAAGGTAGGGTTTACATGTGTATTATCATAATGCGCTAATCACGTGTATCATTGTGGGTCCCTCTTTTTGCAGAGAAGCAATAGAGTAGCGCAAGAGATGATTTCGACTCCTTCGAGATATGAGTTACGTATTTAGAAAACTCTTTTTCTTTATGTATAATTTCAGTAAAAATTATATACTCAGCTTTTACCTCCAATCTAACATGTAACAATAGTTATAAGGTCTTGTTTTTGAGAAACAATAAGAAATTGGACATCAATTGCACAATAATAAAGGAGATTATGTGAAGAACATTTCATCTAGAACAAAAATGGTAGAAAATTGATTGAAGCAAAAATGATAAAAGATCAACTCGAGTCGAGCGTGCACATATACGTACTATACGATTAAATGATTTTGTCTCTTGATGATGATATAAGAAACAACTAAGTGCGCGGTGTGTGTATATACGCACACACTAGAGCCGATCTTCGACCTAGGACTGTCAACGAGCTGAGCTAGCTCGGCTCGCATGAACCAAACTTGAGCTCAATATTTAGGCTCGCGAGCTAAACCTAAGTCCAAAAAAAAGCTCATTATTTTAACGAGTCTAAGCTGAGCTTAGGTAGGCTCAGCTCTGTTAAAGTTCGGCTCAGTCTTATATATCATATATAAATTTGTATATTATAAGTATCATATATATAAATATAAATATAAATATAAATATATATAATATTAATTATTAAATAAAAAAATAATTAGTGACATGCTTAAGTCAAAGTAATTAAAAAATTTTAATTAATTTAATTGAATTAGTGTTGAATTTACTAAAAAAAAAAAGTTATTATTAAATTGTCTTTTTTCCATGCTTTTAACGAGCCGAATTTTTACGAGTCGAGCCGAATTTTTCACGAGCCGAACCTGAACCTTGAAAACGTAGCGAGTCTAATCCGAGCCTAAACCCCAAATTTTTTACCACGAGCCTTGGCCAGATTTCACGAACACGAGCCGAACTTGACAAAGCTCGGCAAGACTCGGCTCGTTTACACTCCTACTTCGACCATTGTTCATGTGAAGACGAACCAACTAAGCCACCTCAGTGGCAATTGTTCATGTGAAGACGAACCAACTAAGCGACCTCAGTTGCAACCCACATGATATGAACCGTGTAAGATGGTTCACTGGACGGTCGCTCTGAACAGAGAGTGGAACTAAGAGATTCATTTAACTTAAAGCGTGAAAGCTTAAAGCGTGAAAGCAACAGGAAAGGGCTACATTCGCACGTAACCACTTTATCTCTCTCGACCGGAGAGAAATCACATATGTTCCAGTACCTACACCCTATAGCAATCAACACTCGATACGTGGCAGAATGTCACGTCATAGTTAATGACTGGAAGGAAAAAGCTATAAATACGGGCGGCTTGAATTCACAACACAACGCCGCTTTACTACTGTTGCAGAGCGTGCGAGAACGTGCGACCTTGGAAGAAAGAAAATCTGTTCCTCTCTCCTCTTGCCTCTCTCGCTCTTCTCTCTCTTAAAAGACTAGTAGTCTTATCTGCATCGTTTCACTGTTCCCTAAGTAGACATTCCAATCTCCCTCTATCTTTTTTTTGGATCAATTTCCAATCTCTGTCTATCTCTAGTCCATTTTCTCTCTCTCTAGACTCAAGTTTAAGTCTTCTGAGTAAATAAATCAGAGTGGTCTTTTTCAGCATGAATGAAAAGAAGAATGAAAAGTGGATTCTCTCTCTCCATCTCGATAGCAGAATGGATTCTGATTAGGTTAACTTGTAGTAGTAAACTATGATGCATCAGGTTAGCTTCGGAGCTTCCGATCGATCTCTTTTGAGTAAGAATGAACGATTTTGATAGTTCATGGAGTTTGAGATCCTTTGAAGCGAGGTTATCAGTACAACTTGATGATTTTTTGAATCTCGTGCCATCTGGTCCTTAGTTCTTCGACGTTTTGATCCTGAGAAGCTCGTGGATATATGCGGTGGAGTAATTTTTGTAATTTGAAATTGTAATGGAGGAGTTTTACAGGTTTGATCCTCTGATTTCGTGTCCAGATGAACTCATTGGTGTTGGAGATTTTGCTTCTAATAGGGATATCGTGGTGATAATCCGCTTCTGTTAGAGATGAGTGAAGTAGAAATCTCTGGATCAGAGATGTCTGATCTGATCAAAGCTTAAATTGCGAATCATCCTCGCTATCCAAGCTTAGTGTCTGCCTATATAGAATGTCGAAAGGTGTTTTGATTTTTCTCTCGTTCACTTGATCGATTGCCGTCAAGTGCAACTTCTGTACGAGATTTTAAGCGTTTTCCCTCTCTTTGCAGGTCGGAGCGCCACCGTAGATGGCGTCGCTGCTCTAAGAAATGGGCCGAGAAAGTCATCCGGAGATGGCATCGCTCTCTCCTCTATAGCAAAAAAAAAAAGCTGAAGAACTCGGTGGTAGCAAATGAGTTCGGGCCTACAAAGTTTGGGTTTATTTCGGTCCGGGCTGGGTTCGGGCTAACTGATTTCAGTTCGGGGCGAGCCCGAACTAGATGGAACCCGACCCAACCCGCCCTACTTACAGCCTTAGTCTCAAGTATTCGATATGAAGACTGCGTAATCTTAAACCAACTAGAAACAATATTAGACATGGATATCCCTCTGAATGATGGAAGGACCACCATCCACGAACCCACCATGCTGCAGATAGTGTCAATAAGACAAGCTATGGTCCTCAGCCTGTCCTCAAAAATCCTGGCGTTACGTTCACCCCATAGAACCCAAAGAGTTGCCATCCAAACATCTTGATACATGATCTTGCCCCTCTTTCCCAAACCTGGGAAAGACCACTGTATGAGTAAGTCCCTGATGTCCCGAGGCATGACCCAAAACACACCAATCTGGAGAAGAAAGGACCAAATCTCAGTAGCTACCGAACAATGAACGAAAAGATGGTCAACCGATTCTCCCATCTCTCAACACATAAAACACATATGAGGAGAAAGAGCACAATCAGGCCACCTTCTCCTCCTGCATTGATTATTTGAATTGTACCTACCATCATCAACTAGGGAGAAAATATAGAGTGGATGTGGGGATAATAGTAATATATTAATTCGAATAAATCCAAATATTCCCATTTTTTTATGATATTTTGGCTCGAAGCATACGTGTACTGTAATGTGCTCCTCCATGGGTATCTGGGACAGAGCACAATCATGCCACCTTCTCCGCCTGCATTGATTATTTGAATTGTACCTACCATCATCAACTAGGGAGAAAATATAGAGTGGATGTGGCGATAATAGTAATATATTAATTCGAATAAATCCAAATATTCCCATTCTTTTATGATATTTTGGCTAGAAGCATACATGTACTGTAATGTGCTCCTCCATGGGTATCTGATAGCCATGCATGTATCAGTGATTTTACAGCAAAAGCAATAAGAAATTCAAAATAATATTTCCAATGCCAGCGGATACAATTGATTAGCTGATGTTTCAAAATTTAATGTCAGTTCATTGGAACCATATAAACCCAAACCCATAACTCCCTTTTAGAGAATTATAGAACCCTCTACATTGTATAAAATAAACTTTGTAGCTGAGTAGAGATTTTTTTTCCCCCTCCCATTGATACCAGTTTGACCACCCGATTCCTATAATCTTAAAATATCTATTTGACCACTGTACATTGCTAACATCAAGAACTGAAGCAATTGAGAATCTCGAGTAACTGGCCGAACTGCTAAAGTAGCTTAAGTGGTGATGAATCCCGTCGTTAAAATGGGTCCTATGGAAAGTCCATTGAGTCCTAATCTCTAGTGAAAATCAAACAAAAGGATATTTTGAACAGTAAAGCGTAGCTCGTGGCAGGGAGAACTAGAAGGGTGGGATGTACTGAGAGGCAGCAAAATCTTTCATACTTCAAATGTGCTGGTGCAAAATGGTACAGGCAGTTTGTATCAGAACTGATGGCGACCGATCCTGTCCTCAGTTCCAGTACTTTAAACCTCAGTCAATGGTAGTCAATTTGGGCAATTTTAGTGGTGGTGGTGATTTTGAACTTATAACACTGTCACTGATGGTGTTACTTATTCTGCATCTGGAATTGCATTGCAGATTCTAAATTGGCATTGGATAGCAATATCATATACATTGATGTGCTGTGTAATGTTTCAACAGTAGTAATATTTAAGGTATATGATAATGTGTGTACTTGGTGTATGAGCATATTTCATCAGAACATTCAGATGATGGATTTATAAGAATCTCTATAAGCTGTATTTTCATGTGAGATATCTACCATTATATTTTTTTCCAAATTCCTATGAGCCAGTTAACTTGTTAGTAAAGCCAGGTTTAAGGTGTGTCCTATACTATGGAGGATTTTCTTCTCTAGTATATCTGAGTCATTAACCTGATTTGTTATTTACTGACAAACGTCCAAGTTATTATATTTACTGAAGACAGATATATTGCAAGAAATTTATTATACAGATATCTTTAGGAATTTGACACCTGCAGCTATGTGATTGCTGAGTAGGAACAAATTTATTTTGTTGTTGCACCTTATTTTATGCCTCATATGGGTTTTCCTTATCACCACAGTCACATTGAAATACTATTGGAGGATCATATTCATCTTCTACAATTGTTAATTTCATTATTACTCATGTTGGTCATGGAAGATTGCTGGGTTACCTTTCAGATCACCTTCTTTACGATGCATTTCATCAAATGTACTCTTGAAGCTTTCTAAGTTTCATCAAATGGAAGGTTCAGCTTAAGCAATTATTATTCTGTTACTAAATTTCACTATTTTATCTCAATTATTTTTTCTTCATGGCCATTTCTAAGATAATTAATGTTTTCGTCATAGTTGATTACAATGGTTAAAATGCAATCAAGAACCTAGAACTTTCCTTGGTGTAGTGTTGGTGTGTAGTTTTCACTATTTAGTCAGTGATTTAGTTGTCTGCTATTGAGGTTCTAAGTTAGGAAAGTCTAGTTCTGGAATACCATCAAACTTGGGTTCAAGCTCTGCCTAAGCCTGGTCCGTTGCTACCCCTATCTGATCCATTAAGAAGGCTCTACACACGGTTGGTGTGGAATTGGCACTACAATATAGCAGCTTCGTATGCCAATCCCAGCCCATTCTCCAAGTCCAAACCTGGTCCTGTTTGACCCTAAATGCTCATTTTTTTTTTACATTGGGCATTAAAAATTCTCAACTTTAAAAGCAATTTTAGTACATATTTTTGTGCGATAATTTTTGTACTTATTTTTATGAAAGAGAGATACTTTTCTATATTCATGTATAAACTATGCACATTTTTAATGAAAAGCTAAAGTTTACTTATATAAAGGGAACGGTTATATATTGAAATTCTAAATATATGCAAATCTTCGCCAGACTGGTATTACGGGCCAATATATCTTGTCCAAATCCACTCAAATCATGGTTTTAAATTTGGATTTGGGATGCTCTTATTCAATGGGTGGAGGTGGATTGGGTTATGCCTCAGAGGGTTCGATCCTTGTTGGACTAGTGGAGATTTCTGAGATTGGAGAAACGGGGGAAGATGATATATGAAGCTTCTTTCCAGGTTGTTCTTTGGATGATCTGCGGAGAAAGCAATAGGAGAGTTTTTGAGGACAAGGTCTTGAGTGTGTAGGGTATTATTGAAGCATGTAAGGTGGTGATTGCTTCATGGATGGTGGTTCTTCCTGAATTCAGAGGTATTTCAGCTGTTGATATCATTAGAGAATGGCCAACCACCATCTCATCATCTCTCTAGGGACCCCGGGTAACTCTTATCTGGTGCCTCCCAAGAGAGGGTTTCATCAAGCTGAACTTTGATGGCTCATCTTTTGGGAACTTCGGGCCATTTGGGATAGGGGAGTTTTTAGAGACCAGCATGGTAATATCATTCATATATTCTCGGGACCTGTCGGTGGCTGGTGTAAAGGAGGCCAAAGATTGGGGTTTTAGGGTGTTAGTTGTGGAGGGAGATTCTTCAGTGGTCATTTCTTGGATGGCATTGAATTCGAGGTGTCCTTGGAGGGTTATTCGCCTGGTATGTCTAATCAGGTTTTTAGGAGAAGGGATGGAGATACGATTCACACATATTCCTAGATCGGCAAATGTGGTGGCAGATAGTTTGGCAAGAGATTGGGTGATAAAGGAAGCATATTACTCTGGTCCTCCAACCATGGAGATGAGGCTGCATCAGTGAGACTTGCTGTGGTGCTAAATTGTTTTTGGGTGTTCTTTTTTGGTTCTCCCAGTCGGTTTGGTTTTCTGTTCTTTATCTAGTTTGTATTACATCTTGTTAGGCTTGTCTTTCCTCTCTTGTAGATTTGAATCCTGATTACAGTTTGTGATCTTTTGTCATACCCTCTCTCTGTGATGATTAATGAAATGGTCTCGTTAATTATCAAAAAAATAAAATAAAAAAATGGAATGACCAAGCCATCTTTCCACATGGTAGGTTTTTTCCACATTAGTAGGAGTTTGCAGGTTACCCACTCCATTGCTGTGGAGTTCTTTGATTATCTATGTGATTGAGGATATCTCCTAATCCCTAATCTTCACTTCTTGTATTTATCTGCTTATTTCACAATAGAATTTTGTCACTTATATATTTGTTTATTTATTATTTATTTTTTATGCCAATAAACAACAAAACAAAATGTTAAAAAATACATTTAGCCATTGGGGTTAACAGCTGAGTGTACTGTTAAACTGTGGGAGAAATTTCGGAGGACTAAATGATCCTATAAGTAAGCTAGGTAATAACAAAGCTCAGACGTTTATCACCCATAAAAGATAATATAGGTAGACATTTTATGTTTGGATAAGTATTATCTTGTATTAAGGAGACCATTTATTTGACGCATTGGGTTCATTAGTTGTATAAATCTTGTATTAAGGAGATCATTTATTTGATGCATTTGTGTTCACTAGTTTCAGCTCTTATAAGATTGGTTTGAAGTAATATTTTCACATCTCTACATCAATAGTTCAACAGAAAGTTCGTTGTTTGGTTAATTTTATAATCAGTTTGGAGATTTTTGATTGCTCGACTTCTCTATGTTTAGGTGAAGCAAATGGTAGTGGCTACACTTGCTGAATCTGGTATGAATCTTTCAGATGATGTAATAGAAAGTATCATTGACAAGGTGCTCCCTTATTCTGATTTGATTGGTTTTAATTGTCATTCTTTAATGATATTGATGCCTTGTAAATTGTATTCTGTTTTTCGCTCTTCTATATACATGCATTTTCAAAACTTGAATGAATCAGTTAAGAATATTTAGTAGGCGACAAGGCATATACCATTTATGCAAGTTATAGTTGCGTGTACTAAAAGAGGGGTTATTCATTTTTTAATTCAGTGATATAGTTATGTGATGATTATTTTCTAAAATATTTCTTCTGCACCATAATCCTGAATCCTTATGTTTTGTGGAATCTTTTGTTGTGGTATCACCATGTCAACATAGGTGCTGTGTTGGTATATGTGTGTGTCTGTCTCCCTCTCTCTCTCTCTCTCTCTCTCTCTCTCTCTATATATA
>JAUPMG010174794.1:0-10516 GCA_031762675.1 Pachysandra terminalis
GATGCGCCTCCAGTTTGGGCGTATGTTCGTGAGGATTGTGGCGATGATCGACGAGATCATGGGTTCGTGTTATGGGGGTTAGCGTGAGCTCCAGACATGTAATTTTGTTTAATGTAATTTATATTGCACACAGAGATTGTAATATTGATATTGCATAAGGACTGAATATTGAACATTCATATTGAAGATTACAATTGGGTGTTTATTTAAATTGATGCCAAAAGGATGTATTAAAATTTAGGTTATCGAGCTTGTTATTGTTTCGCAATTTATCATTAATTGATATGAATGATAATTATTGTTGTGAGGATTGTATTTTGTCTTTCACCCTCACCTAGAAAGATTAAGTAAATTAAAGACACTTGAGGGTGAAGGTCATGCCTTGGCACTCGGGCTCCACTCTCGCTGACGCGTGTGCGTCTGGGAGTGCGGGGCGTGACAGACTTTCCCTCACCTATCATTTTACCACAAGTATATTGGGTTCCCCATACAAGGTCGATCCCTCACCTTGGGTGAAAAGAAGCATAATCCACTATGGGACATCAAAAGTTAAATAAGTCAAATAATCTATTGTGTTGGTCTAAACCCGTGGGTATCATATGGTAATAGACCAGGCTTTCTCAGCAAGGTTGGTAGTCCATATGCTCTCATAATTTCAGGTCCTTTAATTTACGTAGTGCACACACAATAGTTCACAGGCATATATTCAAATTAGCAATCACATGAGCACATTCTCATGATTCTAAGTTATGGTAACAAAATCACACATACTAAATAAGGATACTCACCATGCATAATATGATCAATGTAAATAGGAAATAGTGGCTTACTCATATAATCATAACATCACACCATTAAGTTCACACCAATATGATCATCTAAGCAAGCATATCATAAGGAGATGAGGATAAGAGGTCCATAAAGAAGGAAGTGCATAAATAATTATGTTTGAACTAAAATAACATCATAATCAATCTAATTAGGCAAAATTAAGAAGGTTTATGAAGTTTCAGATCAAATGGATCCGTTTGGAAAATCTCGGCAGACCGAGGGTCTGCCGAACTGGTTTGGTAGGGTCTCAGTGGACTTTTCGGTATGCCGAAGAGTCTGCCATAGGCAACATTGTGCTTCTGGGTTGGTCATGTTGTCAGGCTCGGTAGGGTTCTCAGTATGCCAAGTGTCAGATTCGGTAGCCTTTCCAGAAGCTGTGTTTTTGGTCCTAGTCATTCGGTTGGATCTCGGTATGCCGACTGAGACTTGGTAGCTTTTCCAGAAGCTACAATGTTGGACTATAGAGCTAGGTATACCTTCGGTATGCCGAGGAGACAGTTGAAATCCACCAGGAGGTGCTCGGTAGCCTATTCGACATGCCGAAAAGGCTGCTAAAACTCTAGAAGCTTAGTCTTCAATTTGGATTTCTCCCAGAGGTTACCTACTATCTAAGGAGGCTTCGAAACTAGGTTTTAAGCCTTGGAATTTGGTCTATGCAGCGATCCATGGGTTTCTTGGGTTACAATTCTAGATTTCTGGGTTTTACTAATCTTATATGTGCATGTTTATTCACAGAGCATTTGCTAGCAATACTTCAAGGTTTATTTAATTGGATCATGGGAAAAGGGTTAGCACGAAAAAATGATCTTCCCCCATGGTCATAACATCAAAATAAAAGTAAATACACAAGACATTGAATGAAAACTCACATATTTGCTATAAAGTTGCTTTTATGGTCAATTCTTCCTCCTCTTCTTCTTTATTAGCGTTTTCTGGGTTTCTCTTCTTACTCTAGGGGTTCTCCACAAAATTTGGTGTGCTGATGTGTTTCAATTCACTTATTTACTTCCTTTTTATAGTTGTAGAGATAATGTGGGAGATTTAGAAACTTCTAGATTTGGGGTGATCAAGTTTCTATTTCTTTTAGGAGGTCAGCTCTTAAGTTTCTAATTGTTATGTAAGGCTTCTAAAGGTTTCTTATTAATCTCCTTTTAGTTTTTCTTAGGTCCTAAGTAATCTTTAAGTTTCCTATTCAGTTGATCTTACTAAATCTCAGTAGTTTCTATTTTGTTGTTTAGGCCTAGTCAGCATTTCAAGATTGCTGACCAAGTCAAACTGTTGACTTTTCCAGTTTTAATTAATTAAGGGGAATTCAAAATTAGCTATTTGTGTGAAGGTTGTTAAGTTTATTTATTTATGGATTAATATCATTAATTTATTAGTGTATTATTTTTGGGCTTTTAACCAAATTACTATCTTACCCTTTGGTTTTGAATTAATTACTTAGGGGTTTTTCAGGTTCTTACAAATCAGGAGATGGGTGATGTGTTTTGTGACACGAACTAAACCACAAATTCCCAATTCTGAGATTTTTAGGTCAAATTGGCAACTCTCACCCCATATCTCTATGGGAGTGGCTAACAGTGATGAAAACACAAGCGGAAGAATTAACTATTCAACTAAGATATAAGTAACTGAAATAAAGAACTAATCTATTACAAGGGTATAACAAGAAGATCTAATTCTAATACAACACTACAATTAAATCAGGTGATCTATACCCAATCCCAAGCTCTCTTTGCGTGACCAAGCTCCAAGACCTGAAAATTAAAAATCAACATACATATGCTAGAAAGCCTGGATGAGTAATCCTTCAATGCAAGGTATTTACTCATACCCCAACATCATGAGAAAACAAAATACTAGTATATAACTGATATAATAAAGCTCTGATGTGATCAAATATGCATCTGTGCGTACGGTGATAAAGTGTAAATCAATAGACATCACACAAAGTATTGTTCTCTCCCACCCTTACTTGGTACTGAAACAATGGTCTGTGTCATAATGTATGCATGCCTAATTCTATATGATGATTAGGTCTAGTACACTGGGCTCTCAAAATGATATCAACAAGGAAATGCAGGTGCTTAATGCAAGTGTAGGGGAGTGGGGGCTGTAAAGGATTTCAATACTGTATGTTTCCTCATGATCCAATCTACTATCCAGGATGTCCCACCAATGTGACTTCATTCCCGTAATTACGGCAAGGGAATAGGAATATTCTATGTGTATGGCATTGTTTTAAGGGCTTTCTACCAAGGAGGCACAATCCCCTCACTTTTTTTTGATCAAGGGATAAAATACTGAGGTTTTCACCAACGTGAGTATTCCTCAGGAAACCAAATTTATCTCCATCCTACAGTAGGGAAAGTCAATTCATGCTTCAGCTATTGGGTATCACTAATGTGAACTTCCCTCACTTTGCATCTTTCCTCAAGTTTGTTGGGATCATCACATAGGACATATCACTCACCTTGGGAGCTAACAATAACTTGCCACAAGTCTAAGCCTAGGTGTAACAACATCTCACCACAAGTTGGAGAGGTATACCAACACGAGGGCTCTCTCTCAGCTTGGATGGAAATCAACAAAGTCCTCTCGTAGGACAACATGGTTAAATAGGTCAATCATCTCGATTGACAGTCTAAACCCAGAAACATTACATGGGGTATTAGACTAGGTTATCACAGCCGGAAAGTCCATATGCAACTCATCATGTTCAATTCATTTAAATTAATGCAACACACAATGCATCATAAACATATATTCAATTCATCAAACATATGGGCACAATCCCATGATTCTACACTACAGGGCACAGTAGTACACAAACAGTGTAAAGTAACATAAGTATAAAGTCATCGAGCATAAACTATAAAAGGGGAACTAATAGGCAGGATATAAACACCTAACCTAGAGTAGCATAACCACGAGCAAGCCTAAGGAAAAGGATTAGTAATTGATACTAATACAACCAAAACTTATAGAAGCCATCACTCTCTACATATACGAGATTAGCCAATCACAAGAGAATGTAATATAAACAGGAAAGCAGGATGATTGCACAGATTATAAGGAGATACACAAGCCACAAATCAATAAAATGAAATATCTCTATTCAATGCCAAACACTCAAGTACAAGGGTCAACCCTCACATGGTGACTCACAAAGTCAAAGTCTATGCCTAGACTTTCACAGACAGGGAAGGGAATCATCGGATAGGTTCGGGGCTGTTTACATGAGTTTCTAGAGGAACTCATACTACTAGGCAAACTCAAGTCTGACTAGACTTTAGGGTGATAAGTCACATTGGTTGGTCAATCCACAATCTCCAAAAGTGTGTTAGAACACTAGGATAAGGGTATCACAATTGTCCAAGGTCAAAACTTAGACAAAAGACAGCAAATGGGTCTCGGCGAGCCGAGAAGGGTTCGGCGGGGTCTTCGGTGCACCAAAGTGGTCTCGGCGCACCGAGGAGGTCGCCAAAGCTCGGACCAGGTACATTAAATGTCTCGGCGGGGTCTTCTGCTTACCGAGAAGTTTGCTGAAGCTCGGGGTAGGACAAATTCGAAGGGTTTTTGAGCAGGAAATCACCCAAGGTTCACAAGCATCCTAATGCGGCTCCAAATAGGCTCCTAGGCCAAGGGAAGTGGTCTACGTCGATATCCACAAATTATCTATGAATCCAAACCCTAGAAAGTGGGAAATCCACAATCCGGGTCGCAAAGTTCGTCTACGAGAGACGAGCACGCTAGGGCACGGGAATTGATCCCTAAGTCAACAAATCCAACCACAAATCATGGGGGAAAGGAGAATACATCCACATACAATCTTTCCCCATGCTCAAATTATTGAAATAAAAGTAACTACACAAGACATCGAAAGAATACTCAACTTGGGGCACTGCCTGGTCGTATCCAAAGCTGCTCTACAATGTCGGGTCGCATCCGAGGTTGATCGGCTAGCATTCGGGAGTTTTCTCCCAATCTTCTCCAAGAGTTCCAGAGGGACAGAGAGTTGAGAGAAAGAAAGAGAAATGAGAGAAATGAGGGTTTAAGGTCTATTTATAGGCCAAGGGCAAACTTGTAAAGAATTTAGCCAGAAGGGCAAAACCGGGTTTCTAGTTCTATCATTTACAATTAACCACCTAATTAATCTCTGATTGTGTGATTAGGTTTTAGGGGTCTCAAATGAATCTTCTAAACTATATAAACCAATTCTTATCTTGCTAATTGATTTTATTACTTATTTAAATTCTAAGTTCAGTTATCTGACCCGTATTACTTCCTAAGCCTATCTGGTTAACCTTATCAGTTTTAGGTGACTTAAATGTTTCTAAATATTTTATTTAGATTAAAGATCATAAGAATTTTAATCCTAAATTATTAATGAGATTAAATTACTAATCTTATAAAATTACTATTCTACCCTTAAGGTTTTAAGTTATGGTTTTAGGTTTAGTTCAGGGTGTTACATTTTGTGATATCCCAAACCTAGAGTACTTAGAAGGGAGATCCTAAAGATTTGCTAATATATCTATCACGCCAACTCCATGGGAGTGGCTAACCGGTATAAAATAAAACTCATATAATACATTATGGATGCATTATAAAACAAAGTAGAAGTAAACAATCAATCAACATAGAAAGTTTCATATAATTGAATCAAAATCTCAAAGTCTTAAGGTTTAATGAAAGAATAATAAAATACTGTAATTACATTGTAATAGTGAATCAAACCCTACTCTATATGGGAAATTAAAATAATAATCTTATTACATGTTATCATTCAATCAAAATTCATAATGTTTATGCCTATATGCTACTAGACTAGACATCATCACACCACTATCTTCTTCCTTTTGATCCAGCCCATCTTCTTATCACTTACTTCTAGATCCTCCATGTTTTGGCACACCTAAAAAGTTCCCTTAGAAAGCGTATGCTACACCAGCTTGTAAGTACAAAATGAGAATTGCCATCACTTTCCATGGCGTCCTTTCACAATATAAATATGGAAGGGTAAAAGAATGAATGCAATGAGTTATTTAATGTATACAAGGCATACTCATACAAAAGTGTCATTGATAAGTCATGAATTATTACATATTTACATCCTAATTTCATGACTTTATTAGCATTTCCAGGCTTTCTAATCCCTCATTGTGCATAATTTACAGTGATTCTCCTTTACCATTGTATAACATGCATCTAACTCTATATATCCCATTTTATGCAGGTTTAGAAGAATTCCGGGTAATCCAGCCTTAATGGGAGATGAAGTCAAATTAAAGAGCAAAGTCAAGCTTAAAACCTCGAATCACGTGAATAAGAATCCGAACTCAAACCCTTGAAGGCAAAGGGAAAGAAGCCTTGCCAAAGCCCAGCTCAAGTCCCAACCAAAGGGAAAGCAGAACTGCTGAACTAGCAGTATTACGATCGAGCGTAGTACTGTGCATTCGAGGGCAATACTGTGCGATCGATCGCAACACTTTGTGATCGATCATTGTGCGATCGAGCGCAGTACAGTGCGATTGAGCGCAATCGCCAATTTTGACAGGTTTTGATTTGTGCGGACGCGGGATTTAAGTGCTCGAATTCAACTTCATTGGGATTCAAATTTTGGATGAAGACGAAAAGGGAGAAAGGAATTGAAAGAAAAGAAACGAAGAAGGAAAGGAGGAGAATAGTTTCCTATTTTGGAGTTCTCTACAAAAGAAGGATTATTCTAAAAAAAAAATCTCTTCTTCTTCCCAAATTTTCTGTAGGAGTTTTCTATACAACGTTTATGTTTTCTTCCTTCCATGGTACCCTAAACCTAAAGCAAAGGCTAGGGGCTAAGATCTATGTAATGGTATGACATTCTATGTAATTTTCATTGGATTTAATCGATTATGTTTAATTGTTCATTTGTTTGATGTTCTGTGATGTATGAGTTCTTTGACAATCGTAATAAGTTCAGTCAAGCTTTTCTTATTAACGATAGAAATTTCTCATGGTCTCTACAGAAATCTAGAACAAAAATTTATTTGGTTTTTCTAAATATTTCTCTAGCCACGACATTAACTACATGCCATGTTCTTGAGTTTTCTTAGTTCAACCGATCGAAAGGATTTCAAAGCAAATAATCATATGAAGTTTTATCCAAGATTAAAAATTTATTTATACCGGAACATAAATCTGACACCTGATGCTTGAGCTTCTCTTTCTTCTGGTTTAACCCCATTTCTTCAATTAAGTCCTTTAATAGTTTTAGAACAAAACCCCATTTTTCTTATCAAATCTGTGACAAACTCCATTCGCTTTGGAAACTGTGCTCTTTGTGGATTCGACCCCGGACTCACCAGGATTATTACTTCTTCGATCTCTTACACTTGGGAGTGTCAAGCAAGTTTTTGGCGCCGTTGCCGAGGAGCTACGGTATTTCTCGAAGCGATATTTTTGAGGAACAAGTAAACCAGTGGATTCAACCCTATTGGTAACCTCGTTCCATTTTTCTTGTAAATTTATTTTTTTTATTTGCTTTGATAGTGATTATTGCATTAGTGGTTGGGCAATGGTAAAGGCCGGCTAGAGACCATTTGTGATAATATTTTTTACACACCCCAGACCTTCTCCTACATTGTCCATAATGGGTGACGATGTACAGAGTAATCATGATTAGAATAGGAGAATGATGTACGATCTGTTACATCCCACCCGAAGCTCCATTCTTTCATGTATTATGTTTCCACCTACTGCACCTCATGTGGAATTAAAGCAAAGGTTCTTGGCTATACTTCCAGACTTTAGGGTTTTGGATAATGAAAACCCCTATGCTCATGTTAGAGCTTGTGAGGAAGTTATTGGTAGTTTCTATGCATCAAATGTGATAGAAACTGCCAAGTTGAGATTCTTCCCTTTCTCTCTTAAGGACAAAGCCAGAGCTTGGCTATACACTTTGAAACTTTGATTAATAGGTAATTGGGGTGAAATGGGGAAGGAATTTTATAAGAAATTTTTCCCTCCCCATAAAGTCCAGCAAGTAAAGAGAAGAATCTCCAGTTTTGTCCAAGGTTAAAACGAGACCCTTTTTAAGCATATGAAAGACACAAAGACCTCTTCAATTTCTGTCCAACTCATGGATATAAAAATTAAAGATTAGTCAGTTATTTTTACGAGGGACTCACACCTAGGGATAGGCAATTTGTCCAATTATCATGTGGCGGAGGACTCTTACAAAAATAACCCGAGGATGCCATAGACTACTTGGATGAGATTGCTCAAAATTCCAATTCTTGGACAGGACCTAGTCCCACAGACTCTACTGACCTAGCCAGAACCAACACTACCGCCTCTGGTGGAAATGTATTTAAATTAAGCGAAGAGGATCATATTAGTGCCAAGTTACGCTTATTTACTAAAGATATTGAGGCACTAAAGATGAAAGGAAACAAAGGTGTAGGTGTTATTTTTAGAGAAGAGCCTATTGAGGCATGTAAAATTTGTCATCAATTAGACGATGCCACCCAATTGCACTTCAGTCTCACAGTTTTTAAATGTGCCGGAAGAACAAGTATTGGATTTCATTAAATACTAGCCTAACAATTCTTCATATTCAAACACTTAAAACCCAAATATGAGGAACCTCCCGTATTTGAGTTATAGGAGTGAGAATGTAATGAATCCCCCTCCTCCAGTGAATAACTACCCATCATCATCTTCTAAACCTTCCTTGGAGGATATTCTTGGTACTTTCATCCAAAAACAAGGTGAACAAAACTAGAAATTTGAATCCATGTTCACCAAGATGGAGGGTGAAGTAAGAGAGACCAAGGATCGCCTACCTAGACTTACATATGCTTTGAGTAGGGCTGAAAAAAGGGAAACTTCCTTCCCAAACATAGCCTAACCCAAATATCCAGAATCTGAAAATTGGTTATAGTGATAAGCATTAAGAGGTCAAGGCTATTACCGTTTTGAGGTACGGTAAGGAAATTGAGAAACATGCTTCTAAAGTGACGGAAAAACTTAAGGAGACATCAACTGTAAAAGAAAGAGAAATACGTGAGTCATCTAAGACTGAGGAAAAGGAAAAGTGTCCTTTCCCAGCACCATTCCCATAAGCTCTTAAATTACCTAAGAACCTACATGTTACTAGAGAGATAGTAGAGCATTTACAGCAAGTTAGAATTAACTTGCCACTATTGCACATCATAAAGCAAATGCCTACTTATGCTAAGGTAATTAAAGACTTGTGCACTGTAAAGAGAAGGCATCATCTGAAGAAAACAGCAATCCTTGGAGAGCGGGTGAGTGCAATAATTCAGCACACAGTCCCACCAGAGTACAAGGATCCGGGTTGTCCTACGATCTCTTGTACTATTGAAGATTATACCATTGAGCGTGCTTTGCTCGATCTTGGAACAAGTGTTAATTTATTGCCTTTTACTATATACCGATAGTTGGGACTTGGTGAACTAAAACCCACATCAGTAACTTTACAGTTAGCTGATAGGTCTATAAGAACTCCAAGAGGGGTAGTTGAAGATGTTCTGGTAAAAATTGAAATCCCGTTGATTTCATCATTTTGGATATCGAGCCTACTTTACATCCTAGTGCTAATATTCCTATTATCTTCGGTAGACCATTCCTTGCTACAACTAATGTATTGATTAATTGTAGGAATGAGAGGATGAAGATTACATTTGGGTCCATGACTGCGAAGCTGAATATATTCCATGTGATGAAGCAACAATGGGATGATGAAGAATGCGAATATGTGAACATCATCGAGACAGTAGCACAAGAAGAGTTGGACAAAAACTGCTTTTCTGACCCTTTAGAAACTCTTTTCAATACTTGTATGGATTCGAATAATTTAGAATCCACTTCTGAATTATGCGAATCTAACAATTTAATCACTTCATTCTTTACAGCCTCTTTCATGGTAGGGTTAAGCCTACGTTGGGGTTCTCTAGAAGTCTTGTAATCATCCTCTAGGTGGATCCTATGAGTGCAGATCAATGGGCTGATGCCCTTGATATCAGCTATGTTCCAACCTATGGCTAATTTATGGTCTTTTAACACTTTAAGTAACATACCTTCATGTTCTTCACTAAGTGCATCAGACATTACTATAGGAAAGGTCTCACCTGGGCCCAAGTAAGCATATTTAAAACCTTGTGGTAATGGTTTGAGCTCCACGTGTGGTGTTTCCTCGCTTGAAGGTGCAACTTTCTTTTCACTTTTGGGTAGTTCTTCAAAGCGAGAATTCCATCTTTCATAGGTGGACAACACTTGATCTTGTTCTTCCACCAGACTTCATAGCTAAACCCCTTTGTAATCTCCTACTTAAGGAATCTAATTTTGAGTGGACACAAGATTGTGAAATAGCCTTCAAAAAGCTAGTTCACATGCTTACATCAGCTCTTATTATGCGAGCCCTAGATTTGACCTTACCATTCAAAATAATGTGTGATGCAAGTGATTTTGCAGTTGGGGTAGTTCTAGGACAAAGGAAAGATAACAAGACTTATGTGATATACTATGCTAGTAGAACTCTGAATAGTGCACAAATGAGTTACACTACTACTGAAAAGGAGTTGCTAGCGGTAGTATATTCTTTAGATAAATTCCGTTCATACTTGATTGGCACTTCTATTATTATCTTTACAGATCATTCAGCCCTTAAATACCTTCT
>JAUPMG010174805.1:0-10516 GCA_031762675.1 Pachysandra terminalis
ATTACCAATATCCTCCATGCATAGGTTCGGATTAGATGATTGGATGAACCCTTGTGCCATCCATAGTTGGATCAACATCTCTCTATCAATTTCATAATCCTTTGGAAATAGTGAGCAATAGGCAAAACAACGTTTCATACAGGATGGCAAGTGATTAAAGCTAAACTTCAATATAGGTAAAATATTTAGCTTCTCTTCAGCCAATTCCCACATTTGATTATCTTGAACAAACCTCCAGTAACTCTCGTCCGTGTTACCATATAATAGACTTCCAAGTGCACTCGCTGCGAGAGGTATTCCTCCACATTTTCTCACAATTTCTTTGCCAATTCTTTCGAGGTTTTGATAATGGTGGCCTTCTTTAAAGGCGCACACCTTGAACACACGCAAGCAATCATCAACTGATAACCCTCGCAATTTGTGTGACGACACCGTACCCATGATCGATGCAACGCTGTCACTACGTGTAGTGACTAAAATTTTACTTCCCTTGTCACCACCCATCAACAATTCTTTCAACCTCAACCACTTATGATGATTCTCATTCCATACATCATCCAAGACAAGCAAATATTTCTTCCCATCCAATACTTGTCGAATAATATATTGTAATGTTTCCAAACTTTGGTCAGCACATTTGTAGCCAATTATGGATTCTATAACCTTTTTCATAAGTGTCTTTCCCTCACAATCATCAAAGATGTACGCCCATATTCGTTTCTGGAAATGATTTTCTATCCTTTCATCATTGTAAACCAATTTAGCAAGTGTGGTCTTCCCAACTCCCCCCATTCCGACTATTGGAATAACGGAAACATTCTCATCTTTATTATTATTATTATGGCCATGGCCATGGCGGGACTCCATTAATAGTTGCACAATTTCCTCTCTATCCTTGTCTCTACCAATAATGTCTGATGGATCACGTAAGAGAGAGTGTGTATCCGAATCCCACTGAACATCCTCAACTTCCATAACTGAATTGATTTGTGCTGTAGGATGGAAATTATCCTTATCATCTTTTATGGCACCTAATGTCTTCCTAATCCCCTTTATTTCATGACCCATCATAAGAATGTATATTAGTGGATTGGAAAATGAAAAGAAGTGTTTGCATACCTCTTTAGTCATGAAACAATCCGTCTCCTCCGTCTCCTCCATTTTACGCAACAAAGCTTCTGTGTTGAAGTCGTCGATCACGTCATCCACATCATAGAAAACTTCTTTAAGCTTTCCCAACCAATCTCTAAAAGGATCCGTAATGACATACTGCCCCTTCTCCACGGCTTCAAGCGTAGCTTCGAAGGAGGATAGCGAATCCTTAAGCTTCTTCACATCTTCTTTCACATACCAAGCTAACTGGATTTCTTGGATAGCCCGGTCGGCGAATTTCCCTAAAATTGTCTTCGCAAAGCCGGAGAGAGCAGCTTCCATCACCTTCTCCTCGGACACGAATAATATTAAAAGGAGAAAACTCAGTTCTATGGTGGAAGGATGGAACAATAATGAGCAGCAGCTAATCTATTTATATATCAAACTTCTTCTTGTGATAATGTTTAAAAAAAATAATAATAATAATAATAATGTTCTTCTGCAATGTGAAGTCGTCAACTTGGCAGCTTGCTAAGTCAGTAATATTTGTCCGGAAATGAAGTCAATGGTTCTGCAAATAATGCGATCAGCTGGGGTCTACAATATATAGTACAATGACCATTTGGTGCCACTCAAATGGGGTTGTGGGTTCCACTTCTTTGTCGTCAAATAATGACCCATTGAATTTTTGAATGGGTCTTGGGCCCAGAAACCACCCACCCCACTTTCTTTGAAGCTTCGTGTGATAAGAACTGGTCGTCTAGCACGAGTCAAGCCAACAAGTCCAATAATGGATTTTTGGAGATTCATAAACATCTAAGGCTCCATTTGGGGAAGCTTTTTTAAGGGCTAGGAAATCCTTCCTAGACTTAAAAAGGGCTTCTTTTACTTGTGTGAATTATTAGACTCTTGATTTATATATGTTAGGACAAAATAAATAATTTCATACACGAATTGACATAAAGCAACCATATCGTTTTGAGACAAAACGGTCCTTTTTCTTTTTCGACTTACGCTCTCCGACATATCTAAAACTTGCAATCAGACCCTTATAGTTTTTGTTATTTCACTTTAAAACTTGCAATCAGATCCTTATAGTTTTTGTTATTTTTCACTTTAGGGTTTTATACTTGGATGGGACCGGAGAGACGTCCTCTCCGTTAATACTCCCTTGTAACACTTAACAAACAGAGTTGATGTTGATGATGCAGGATTTGTAAAGGATAAAAAATCAAAATATCTCAACAGATGATATTCAAAATTCACCAATTCAATTATACCGTCAGAGATAAAAGTTCAGAGTCTGTCTCAAGCTAGCCAAAATTGTCGTGCACTCGTTCTATCAAGAGCGTCTCAAACATGACCTATTGATAAAACAAAGAAAAAGACAAGAAGAGGGGATACCAAGGTATCAAGTATGTCAAAAAGAAAGCATATCACAGAGCAAGAAACCTCAAAATTTGAATGACTTGAAGTCTCTTAATACGTATGCGAATGCTATAAGTGAATATAATTGACTCTCTCATTTCTCTTTCAATGTCTTTACTCACTGTTGTCTTTCAACTTTGAGTTTTTAAGATCGTTCCTCTGCTAGAGGATATTCACTATTATTTATCGGAAGATTATCATCTTGAGTTAGGACAAATGCCATTTAGACAAGCGTCCAAAGAGGTGCTTTTTAAATATCCCCATTCATTAAAGTATATCTTAAAAGTTGTGTGGATTTCAACACGCCTAAGTTATTTTCAGAAAATGGGATGAGTCACTCAAGTATGTGAACTTGCTCTATGATAGCTTGCTTTAGATCTAGAAGATCAAGGATCATATGACACGCGTAACATGCATAAATATCTATAAAGCAACGTTTCCATTCTTACCGTCATACCAGATAAGACAAAACCCCATTTAGATACGTCATACAACAAATATTATAAGAATCTGAGGTTTTATCACGTGTTGTTTTCTTTTAAGGAATCAATTACAATCATCTTTAAAGTAAAGGAGTTATTTGAACACCGTAATATCTTTCTAGACTTTGTTCATCTCGAAGGAACTCTTTTTGGTGGCTGCCTATCTCTCTTTGAAGGAAGTTAAAATAACTATATGTATTACAAGGTAACCAGTGTATTCTCGTATTAACCCATATAAAGACCTTAGATTTAAGTTTCTCAGCAGGCAATTCGTTTTCATGATCAATAATTAATCCCTGTAAGGAAGTTGGAATTTCTTCAGAGTTTATGATTTAAGCAACCAATTTGAGTGTCTTCCACTTGAACTTGATGAAATCAGAAATATGCTTCCTTAAAAATTTCTTTAAGATAAAGTGTGAGAGAAAGCCCCTCGAAGTACGTAGAGAGTTATCTTCAGAAACTATTTCCTAGAGATTAAAGTATAAGTTTGGCTTTGAAGGTCTTTCCACTAGGAATCTCCTTCGAAGTCAACGTATGTTGTATAAAATATTATTCGAAGCCAGTTCCTAGGGATAAATATAAGTGACTTTGAAATTTAATTCAAAGTTTTAATGAGTTATTGAGGGTAACAAACCCATATCTTTGTCCTTCGAAGGGGACAAAACACTTGGTCTTTTTTAGGGTGACTAACCTTTGACGATTTGACCGTCTCATGGTAATTTGCCTTTAAGTTCACCATCTGGAGGTGGTTAGCCTTCGAGTCGAACTTAGTAGAAGGAAAGATATCTCCTTCATAGTTCTTTTAAGATAGAATATAACAAATGGTCCTTCAAAGTCTATGGATATGATCCGAGGGGACTTCTGAGTTTAGAAGGTACAAAATGTGCCTTTGAAGGCCTCTCCTCAGTGGATTACCTTCGAAGTATAAAATAAAGTAATAAACTTACTTGAAGTCTCTTATTGGGAATGAAAAAGTATGACTTCGAGGTTTTATTTGGAGTTTTGTATCTTTAAAGGGTCCTTTAGGAGTAGCATACCCTTACCTTTATCCTTCGGAAAGGATAATATCCCATCTTATAAAGATTACGAATCCTTAGTCCTTCGGTTATTTCGAGGGTGGTTAACCCGCATTATTTTCCAGAGGTTGCTTCTTAAATAAGTTTACCTTATCAGTGATACGGACGGTCAAATATCTTTGAACTGTTTCAAATATCACCTTTTTTGTTAAAAGGTCTAATCAACGTGTAGTTGCTGCTGACAGCTGGCACGTGTAAAGCGAAAGGCGGTAGGTAATTGCTTTAGTAATGATTCAGTGCATGCGGTTATACCTAGAGAATACATACGCGCGCACTAAAGATAATGCCATGTGTTTAATAGGATTAATTAGACCGCCTGATCACCAATAGCCCCCCGATCTTTGTTTTCTTATGTTAGAAAGGAAATCATGAGATCGTACCTTTGAGAATGGCGGGCATTAAATATGCGTCCCTCGAAATATGTTTTAAACATCGAATGGCATGTGCAGAAGACACATTTATTGTATGATGATTGTCTCTTGGGATAACGTGAACCGCCAAAAGAGCTTTCCTTTTGAATTCCGCATATAAGGAAAAGACCGCCATTGCCTATAAATAAGAATTTTCTTCAAAGAATAAAGGTTCTGCAATCTTTAGAGCTTTCGGATTTTTTAACATTCCTCGAGTTCCTGCTTTCTTGTTTTCCTTTACTTCTTTTAGAGCAACTGTTTCAATGGCTCCAAAGAAGGGTTCTGCTTCAGGCAAGAAAACGGATACAAAACTGGTGGTATCTTCTAGACCGTTTTGGGATGAAGTTCAGAATTGTCCACAATCGAATGTTGTTCAAAGTGGAGAAACTCTACGAAGTCCCTTTGAGGAGACCACTTGGATGGATGTGGGTTTCCCTCGTCTCAACTCAGTACCATTTTTTCGCTCCGAGAGAGGGGATTATACCCTGTCTGAGATCGAATTTCGATCTCATTTCAGTCTTCCCACTGGTTGGACAGAAGTTGCTAGACGCCGCCAGAGTAGTGGAGGCGATTCAAGCCTTTATGGGTGATTTTCATCGAGACTATGATGGGTTAAAGGAGTTCCTCCTTCGATGGGATCCAGAGAGGTCACCCTAACCTTAGAGGATGTTACTATCCTCAAATACCTCCAAATAATGGGGAAGATTAATCTCAGAGAAATCATCTTGATGAGTAATGAGAAGGGTGTTGTGCAAGTTTTGAAGGCATACATAAAGAAATCCCTTCGGAAGTCGAGACTAAAAGGAAGAAGTCCTGGAAATAGTTTGAGGTACTCGTTCACAGGCTGGATACGTTACTTCTTGATCGAGGAAGAGACCCCGAAGGCAAATAGTATCTCTATTAGGGGACATTGGGGCGAAGGTTTGAATAGTTCCATCCATCTGGACGCCTTCGTTGCTTTTTGGCTTTCAAGGTTTGTACTCTAAGGATACCCTGTTGACAAAGTGGTTGAATGGATATTCCCATTTTCTATGAAGATTGCGAGAGGAATTTGAGTGCCCATGGCGCCTTTGTTCCTGGGATCACAGTATGAGCACCTTGATCTACTGTGTGAGGATATGGCTCGAAGTCAAGGGGAGAAGTTGGTGGAGACCCCTGCGGATGCCAATTTTCTACAGCTATTCTTATGGGAAAGGCATAGAAGGTATGGCCCACTAAACTTTTCCATGGTTGAGAGCAAACTCGCCATTATGGGCTTGGATTCAGCACCTTGTGTGCTGATATGGTCTAGACTAAGTCCGAAGCAGAACGTGAAGTTAGCTTCGGTGCTGGATGTGGAAGCAAAATTCGAATTTCTTCCTTACCCTCGAGAAGGAGTGAGAATGTTGCAACCCGACGGGACCATGCTAGAAGGGGAGTTCCTGCGAAAGACCAACGACTAGCATACCTCCAAGCCAGAAGACAGGACTTTCCTAGTGACAGTACATCCTGGATACCTGCTGAGTACAGTCCGGGGATATGGGAGTGCATATCCGGTGTATAATCCTCACTTTGTACTCCGTCAATTAGGAATGGATCAAACTGCCCTATCCCACAACATTGCTACAATCCAAACTTCAGAACTTTCAATGGTGCGGGTGGGACAGAGATTTTCTCGAGTATACGGATATCGGGGAATGCCAGAGGCATGGGAGGCCTGCCCTTCCCCCATAGAGAGAAACGGAAGGGTATCTCTATGGTGGGTTGACTATTGGAGTATGTCACTAAAGCAGTTGGACGACTTCCGCAAAAGCCCAGCTTTTAAATCAAAGGCAAATTACATTGGCAATAAAGAGCGAAGGGTGAAGAACGTGGATAAGAATCACCAAATTTCTGAAGGAGTCGACCATCCTACTCTTCATGAACTCCCCAGTTATCTTTTAATCATTGATTTTAATGGAGGGAGGGAAGAAGACGAAGGAGATGTTGAAGCTCTTACAGACTTGCCCAGAGAACAAGGGGAAGGGGAAGGAGAACAAGAAGAAGACGAAGTAGAAGAAGAAGAAGAAGAACAAGCTGGAGGAGCATAAGGAGAAGTAGGAGGGGAAGAAGAGGACAGTAGCCCTATAAGGGAGTTCCTAGTTCATAGGAGAGCTAGGAGTGGGAGGGTTCCTCGAATCCCAAGGGTGGTTCTGACTTCGCAGCATTCAGTCTCGGAGGAATCTTTGATCCCGGAGGAACCTATTCCTCTGATGGTGGCACCGAGTGCTCCGAAGGAAAGCCGTGAGAGGGTGAAGTCTACTGCCGCCCGCACTCTGAAGGTAATAAAGATTTCCTTGTATTGTTTCCTTCTCCATTTCAATCTTTTCTATTCCCTGTCTTGACTTCGTTTCTTTTGTTCTTGATCTATGTAACAGACAACGGCTGGAGGACAAGGTGAGGACCTCGAAGCAAGTGATACTTCGGTCGAGCAACCCGTAGGAGATGTTATGGGGCAAAGTTCTCAGGCAGCGACTGCCACTTCTAGAGAAGAAATCATTCCAAGGGTTCCTATTAGCAGAGTTCCTCCTCCCTTGGAAAAACCTGCCGTTGGGGCTCCTGTCAGCAGAATCCTGCCTCCTCTTCCTCGGAGGCCTACTCCAGCCAGTCCTTCAAGAAAAATTCATCCTCCTTTCTTCGAGGGTTCTTCCTCTGGTAAGCATACCCCTTGTCTTGTATTTAGCTAATATAAGTATACTTTCTATACTAATCTTCGCGTATTTCTTTGTAGTTCATCTAGTAGTAAAGGAAGAAGTCACGAGGACTGAGGGCTCTCAATCTATTCCTCCTGCCTTATCAGAGAGAAATCTTGGCATGGCTCCCATAGGAGGGAGACGAGAGGAGGAGACCCCTAGAGTTGCCAGGGATCCTCCAGCTCCAGCTGTTCTGACTTCTGGTAGTGCTACTGTCAAAAGGGAAGAGAGAGAGGAAGCATCGAGGGTCATTGAAGAAGAGATCTTCGTAGTCGATCCTCTAACCACAGTTTTCCCCATTACTAATGCAAGTATTTCCTTCTCAGATTTTATCTTTCATAATATGAAATATAGCTTAGCATTACTATTCTTTTGCAGGATGAAGATGAAATAACTTCCCCTGTTCCTTCAAATTTTAGAAGAGCAGAGAGTGTTAATTCAGCCAATGTCCATGTAGAAGCTGAAGCCAGTGCTGCTAATAATGAAGATGAGGTCGCTTCCGGGCCTCCATCTGTCCCAGTGGAGGTCACAACTGTACATAAGGAAGTAGTTCCTTCCATATCTTCTATGCCAGCTAAGGCATCTTCCATTCCTAGTGCTGACCCTGTGAGGACAAGCATTACAGAGACCTTCGAAGTCATTCCTCCAAGGGAAGTAGAATTAGAAGTATTGTCCTCCCCTCCAGCTCCTATTCCAACTATCCCAACACCTTCAAGAATTCCTGAAGTTACTACCACGACTCCTGAAGTTGCATCTTCTTCTGGTGTTAAGTGTAAAAGAGGCTCCTTCGCTATACCAGCTATTCAAAAGAGGAGGGAACTACCCCTGATCCAACTCCGTCTACAAATGATCCTGTGAAAAGAGAGAGAATTTATTGGATGGATTTAATCAGGGCGACATATGGAGAGTTGTCGCCGGATACTGCTCTACCAATGCAAAATTTCACAAGCTTTGGACATAGAGAATTATGTAGACTTCTGGAAATAATGAACCGTCGAAGTCTTCACAATATTACCACTGAAGATTTAGAGAGCTGGAGTGAGGACGGTGGTATGTTTGAAGTCTATGGGTTTCCAGTTGGAATGGTTGGAAAACTGGCTAGAGCAGTTGAAGACAAAAGTGCAGAATGTCAGCAAGGTTAAAGAGTTTGAGACTGCTGTCTTGGTGGAGTCAGAGGAGGTGAATAAATTGCAAAACATATTTGACAGGAGCAAGGCTGATGTGAAGGAATCGGAACAGGATCTTGCTCGTCTTGAAAATTTGAGGAATGTTGTTATTGCAGAACTCGAAGTCTTTTGAAGAGATCAAGAAACAGTAGCTCGTGCTTTTTCTAAGAAGCAAGCGGATCTTATGGAGGCACTGGCTGCTCTTATGAAGGCAAGTGTTCCAATTCCTGGAGCTTCGAGGTTTGGATTACTTGAGTGTGCCTTCGAAGGCATCACTGAATCTCAACTCACCGGGGCACAGTAGTATTATGTTCCTTTTCTTTTGCAATATATCTTTCATATGTAAAAGATTTTTTTGTTAAGAGAAGTGTATTTTCATACTCAATAAAAGTACTTTCTCAATTGCTTTCCATTTATAGTTTCTTCATTCGCATTTTTTTCTAAGGACAAAATCTTATAATATCCAGAAGTTTGAGCAGAGATTACTTCGAAAGGTCCTTCCCATTTAGGGGAAAATTTTAGCTTGATAACATTGCTTCAGGCATGCCATGTTGCTCGAAGGTCTACTTCACCAACTTGGAAACTTCGGGGACTGACCAACTTGTTATATGCCTGAGCAAAATTCTTGTGATAATGTAGATTACTTTTTAAGCCTTCTGTCTCTTTTCATCCAAATTGTCTAACTCCTGGGCACGTATAAGAAGTTTATGAAATTCCAATCTATTCCACTTGCATGCAAGATTCTGGCTAAGGCAACTAGAAGTTCAGCTGGAAGAAGGGCTTCTAATCCAAATACTAGAGAGAAAGGAGTTGCATTCGTAGCTCGGTGTTTACTTACCCTATACGCCCACTGTAACTGCCCAAACCCTTTTGATTTGTGCTTACTTTAATTTCATACCATGTGATGTTCATTTTCGTTTATTTGGATTAACCATCGAGCTAATTTGGCCATGTGATCGAATATGTTACGCCATATAGGCTTTGGCGCCACACGCCATATCATGACCCATTTAAGTTAGATGTGTGGTGAGGATCATTTAGATCCTATGATCTAGATGAGTGTCCAAGATTTACTTGAGATTTTTCTCATCTTGGATGTGTGGCTAGGATTAAAGGAGAGAGCTAGTTGGTAAAAGGGAATGCCAACTCCCACTCACCCTTTTACCATATGGTCTAAAGATTTGAGTTTTGGTTTGGAGCTTTGTTTGTTGGGTAATAACATTAATCTAGGGTCTAGGGGCACGGGCTCCCATGCATTGTCTTTCTAAGCTTGAGAGAAACACCATTTCCACCATTTTTGGTTTTTCTTGCTTGGAGAATTTGAAGATGGGAAGAGTGAGGGCTCGAGGGATTCTTGCATTTCTTCCCCATTTCACACAAGTAAGTAAATTAGTTCATTTTGATTGTTGATTAGAATAGCGCCATAGACATTTTCATTGAATTTTTCCAAGCATGTTAAATTTATTAGCCAAAAATTGACCATGGATGTGTAAATGCCTTCATGAAGTTGAATGCATGCTATATGTGATGAATGTGAAGTAATGTATTTATTTAGCTATCCCTTCCATTGTGTTGAATTTTCAGAGTAAGAATCACCGTTTTTGGCCTGGTCACGACGTTCGGCGACCTACTCAGTGGGCCAAACGCCTCGCCGAACACCTTCAGGAACTTCGGCGAACTACTCGGTATGCTGAGAAAGTCACTGAGTCTCCTGAGCATTTTCTGGGCTCACTGGAAATGCCGTCGAATCTTAGATCGGTGCCCCGAATAGGGCGCCGAACCAGACCGACATTTTCTTTAGTCTGCCAAATCTCAGAGTAGGGCGTTGAGTCGAATTTCGGTGCGCCGAGGTGTGCGCCGAATAAGTCGTCGAGTAAAACCTGGATATTCTGTTACTGTCACCGAATCTCAAGTCGGTGCGCCGAGGGGTGCGCCGAACAGGACACCAAAGACCGCGCCGAACAGAGTGATTAGTCTTCCTATTTGGATGTTTATGTTTATGCATCATTGAAGACACTCAAAAATTTGCATTGATGTGCAGTTTTCCTGTTTCTGCAGCTCCTTGAAGGCTTGTCTTGAGAATCAGCAACTCCAAATCAACATCTGAATCTAATCTCTACCATGTACTCAAATTCCTTAGAAATCCCTGAA
>JAUPMG010174816.1:0-10515 GCA_031762675.1 Pachysandra terminalis
ATAGCCTCGGTCTAATGCCCCACATATGCCATGGGCTTAGACTTGCATTTGGGTTTAGACTTATATCCATTTGAGTCATGTGAGAGGACGATATGATTATGCCTAAAGCTGGGAGAGATCCCACATAGGGAACCTCCACAGTTATGGGGATGATGATGAATACTTAATGAATGAACTCAGGAAACAACCAAGGTTGCTTGGTCGAATCTTTTCTATCAGATGGAGAATAGCAAGCTTTCCGGGGGGTGAACGCAGGAGATAACTATAGGTTGTTGGGTCATCGTAGGAGAAACTCAGGATACAACTAAAGTTGCTGGGTCAATCCCTGAATAGATGGAGATGGTGAACGCAGGATACAGTCCGAGTTGCCGGGGCATAGTTACGGCAGGATACAACTCTGGAACTGCTGGGTCAATCCCGAAAAAGAACGAAAATCGGGCTTACACATTCACATTTAGACAGCATATCTTTTTGTACTGCATACGGCGTTGACTCTAGGGTCAACGTTGATATTAGTGCCAGTGCCCCTTGTATTATACAAGTGGCCTAATTCTCATCCTTAAACTAAAATCAATGCATTTAGTATAGGTTTACCTGACCACTGAGTATTACTCCTTGAGGATGGGAGAGAACTATATTTCTTTCCTTATATTTCTATGTCTAGACTGTACACATTAGGAAACACTCGTATATTACACATTGCTCACTATCACATACTTCCCAAAGTGCTGGAGCATGAGCGATTACACTTCATTGTAGGTATATTCATTCTGGCTTTCAGCTTATACCTGTTGTTTTAATATTTTTAGGTTTAGGAGCATTAGTCGCAACGAGAGAATTCGGAATGGGTAGCGCACTCTGATAGAACAAGTAATTTAGTTTAACTTTAGATGTTAATTTACCTAGAACTTGTAGATTTTTAGTTCAAGGTGTATTTAGTTACTTATATCTTACTAGAACTAATTGAACTTCCGCTTATGTTTTCAATTTGGGTAGCCACTCCCGTAGAAATACAGGGTGAAGGTTAAGCTTGAACTGGAGAACCTGTGAAATAGGGAATTTCCGGTTCGGGTCATGACATGGATCAACATGTATAAAATGCAACAATAAAAATGTAGAATATAATCCAGGTGAGACCAATTACTTACCCAATAATACTTGTTCACTATATATCAATAATATTTATTTCTATTTTAATCTTGATTTCTACTAATTTTATTTTGTAACAGATATATGTTAAGGTTAAACGTCACAAATTCAACCCAAAAGGCAACTATAACATTGTTTGATGAAGCAGAAGATCTAATTGGATGCTCAATATCACAATTTATCAAATCATAGGAAAGTGTATAAAATTCAATTTTATTGTATAAACATTAGGCTTGCACTTATATTGTAAATGACTAAATATACTTTTATTGTACTACAAGAAGGGACATACAACAAAGTCTACGATAAATTAATGCAATGTCGAGGGAAAATATATCGTTTCTAATCAAGTTGGAAAAAAGAAATAATAGTGATAATGCAAAAGGAAAAGTACTAGCACATGCAATACAACATGCCAAATCTTCAAAAGATACAATTATAGTTCAAGATGACAACATCATTGAATCATTGAAGAACGTAAGAAGAAGAAGATCAAAATTGAAAAGTTATACATATATTTATATATATATATTTTAAAAGAACTTAAGTAGTGTATATTAGAAGTTATTTATTTGATTGAATTTACTATTAACTTTTTATATTGGTTGCCTTTGTTTATTTTTTATCATATTCGTTTCTTTTTTGATAATATTCATATAGTTTTGGTAAATTCTATCTCATGTAAATGCTTAAATCTATTTATGTTAAAACTCTTGTTCAATTTAATTCTTTACTTATAGTAGATAACATCTAAACAAAATTATACCAAGAGTGGAAGATGAAGGGTTGTAAATAAGGTTGGATGAGTAAGCTTCTACCCAGTTCAAACGTCGCCCAAACTAAAATCATTTAAATCGAACCCAGTTCTAGTTGGGTTTATCATTGTTTTCAATCTAAAACTATGTTCCTCCCTTCTCGATTTTGTTTGTGCTAGCCTTATCTCTTCTACATAGAGGTGTAAATGGGCTGGCACGACACGACCCGCGGTCCACGCTGGACTGTGTTGTGCGATGCCGTGCCCATTTTGAAAAACCCCAAGTCCAGCACGGCATGAGGCCCGTTGCACGGGTTGGGGGGTGTCGGGCTGCGTGTTGTGCTGGGCGAGCGTGCTGTGCGCTTGCCGGGCGGGTTTTCTAGGCCGCCCGCAGCCCATCACACCCAAATACGATTTTTTTTAATAAATTATAAAAATTATTAAAAAAAATTACAAATTTAAACTTATAAAATTTTAAAAAAATTATAAAATATATAAGTTTAAACATATAAAATTTATAAAAAATTATAAATAATATAAATTTAAACTTATAAAACTTATGTAAACTTGTAACAACTTAAAAGAATTATAAATTAAACTTGTAAAATTATGACCCTTTATAAAAATATAAGTTTAAACTTATAAAACTTATAAAAACTTGTAAAAACTTACATGTTAATTTGCAACTTATAAAACTTAAAAAGTTTATATAAAACTTATAACAATTATAGGTTAGAAGTTATTTACAACTTATACAATTTATATAAAACCAGTGAAAATTAATATTTACAACTTATGTAAAACTTATATAAACTTATTAAAATTTATAAAACTTAAACAAAAATATAAATTAAATTTATAAAACTTGTAAAAGCTTCTACAAAAATATAAATTTAAACTTATAAAAACTTATATAACTTGTAAAAACATATAAGTGAACAACGATATGCGCACATAAAAAAAAAATCTCATTTTATTTATTGAATCAAAATTGTACAAAGGATTTAGGTTGATAACTGCATCACTATAGTATGAGCAAATCCTAACTAGGTTGGCATCCACTCACCTATCTATCATTTGCAGTTATTTACAAACTATAACCCCAAAAAATACAACTAAAAATTACATTGAACAAAAATAAAAAATTTACAAATTAACTTCAAATTTTCAAACTGTACTTCAAGTGAATTTCAATCAAGCTTGTCTTATAAAAATTTGTAAAATCCTAAAAAAAAATTATAAATAAAACTAATAAAAAATTATGAAAATTTATAAAAATATAAGTTTAAACGTATATAACTTATAAAAAAAATATAAATTTAAACTTATAAAAATTTAAAATCCTAAATCTTAATTATTCTCTTATAATACTAGAAACCTTAAAAGGAAATATGAACCCTAAACCCTAAATATTAAACCATAAAAAAAATCCTAAAAAAAAGTTAAACCTTAAAAAGAAAGTGATTAACGTTAACCCTAAATATAAACCATAAACCCTAAATATTAAACCTTATAAAACTAAAATAAAACCCCTAAAAGGAGTTATAAATCCTAAACCCTAAATACTAAACCTTAAAAAAAAGATAAAATTTCAAATCTAAAAAACCCTAAAATTAGCACCCTATATTTGATTTATATATTTTAAATTCTAATTATTTTTTTTACTTTATCATAGAGTTTTTATAGGTTGTACTTATTGCCTGAAAGGGACCTATAGGCCTCCCGTGGGTGACACTCTCATTTTCCTTAAAACTTATAAAAACTTAAAAAAGACTAAATTAATAGGCATCTATTAGTGTCAAAAATATCAAAATTGTTCTTAAACTAGCCGTTTTGACTATTGGGAGGGCAACTTTGGTCAAAATATATTTTTAATTAAAAAAAGGGCAAAACTGATCATTAATATGCAAAAACGGCTTAGTTTTGGCCGGATTCCGGCCAAAAACATCTACTTTTGGCATGAATCTAGCATAACTAACCGGATTCGATTAGATGAGTTGGCACGGGCCGCGAGTGCTGGGTCGTGCATGGCGTGCCGGCCCTCGCGTGCCGTGCTGGGCAGCCCGCGGGACCTGCCGTGCCCGTGCTCTTTGCGGGTCAGCCTAGGCACGGCACACTTGAGTTCCATACTTGAAACACGGGCACGACACACTTGAGTTCCATACTTGAAAGGCTCCACACCTCCTCTCACAAAAGAAAAGCTTCTTTGTGTGTTGATAATCTACCTACTATATCTATCGAATCTGAAAGTCTTCAGTCTGATGACCCTTTAGTTGCTCATCGGACTAAGATTCCCAAATGAATATTTTTCTACTCTGGAACTGTCGTGGCATTGGCCAAGTTACAACTAAGAAACATCTGAAAAATCTCATAAAATCTAATAGGCTTTTCCTAGTAATGTTCTCTGAAACTTTTGCTAAGACAAAGGCTTTACAGAAAAATATTAGGAAATTCGGTTTTAACAATTTCTGTTTTGCAGAAGCTGTTAACAGGGCCGGAGGATTCTGGATTTTATGGTCTAATGATGTAAATGTTGAAATTCTCTCTTATGAAACCTGGATTGTAAATATGTTAATTAATCAAGTAGGTCAGGAACCCTTGGCTATTTTCTTGTGTACACACTAGTTCTATAGTTGCAAGGCAAGTAGATCAATAGTGTTGCATCAAAGACTTGGTGGATCCTAACAATCTCGTTTGGATGGTAGCGGGAGATTTTAACGTGGTTACAAATTCTACAGAAAAGCGAGGAGGTAATGAGGCAAGTATGTCATAATCACGTAAATTCTTTGATTTATTACAATATTGTAATCTCATGGAAGTCAGGTCTTAAGGGTTTTCGTTTCTCTTGGTCTAATGATTAAGCAGGCCAGGGTTGTATTCTTGAAAAAATTGACCGTTGTCTCGTTAACAATGGTTGGACTGCCCGGTTCACAAATGCGATGAATTTTTTAAAAGCCCTCATTTGCTCGGACCACTCCCCCATTGAAATCCAATTGTGTCCTAGGCGATCTAGGGGTGTTAGACCTTTTAGATTTTATGTGAGTTTAAATCTTGTACCCATATTATCCAAAATGCATGGAAAAATGGGTGCTTTGGAAACCTGGTTTTACCTTGCAATGATGATAGATTGAAAACCCTAGCTTGTGATTTGAGGAAATGGAATAAAGAACACGTGGGCAGTATTCATAGAAGAGTTCTCAAAGTCTATGAAGAATTATTGGCAGTACAACTCAAAAGAGAATCTTCGAATGATCCTAGATTTGCTAAAAAAGAAATATAATTGAAAAATAAGTATTTGGATACTCTAAAAATGCAAGAATCTTTTGGTCTCAAAAGTCTAGAATTCAATGGCTTAAGGAAGGGGACCTCAATACTAAGTTCTTTCACTTGTCCACCTTAGACCATCGAAAACATAATTATATTGATAGTATCAAAGCTTTGAATAATACCCTATTAACCGAACCTGAAGCCATTGAAAAGGCTTTTGTGCAATATTTCGCTAATACTTTTACCTGTTTGAATAGAGAGCCTGTTTTTACATTTTTTGAGTTCATTTATGAGCATGTCACTTCTAAGGATAATATTTCTCTCATCAAAATTCCTGACATCTTTGAAATTGTCAACGTCATCTACCAATTGGGCCCTTTGAAATGCCCTAGATCTCATGGTGTTTAGGGCTTGTTTTATCGTCAGTTTTAGGATATTATTGGCCCAGATGTAGTCCACATTATTCAGGATTTCTTTAGAACTGGTTTAGTCTCAAAAACTTTAAATCAAATACATATTGCCTTAGTACCGATGACCCAGCTTTTCGTAAATTCAAAACGGATCAATGGCATAATGCCGCGTGGCGTGGCACGAGGCCTGCACGAACTTGTCCCCCTGGGGATCGGAAATCTCTCCCGCATGAGCAATCACTCAGGGCTGGATCCAAGAGTCCAAAGAGGGGACATCCGAAGTGGAAATTTCCCTTTTCTCCCGATGACCAGGGCAATGGTTCCCTATTTGTTGACATTGGGCCGAACCCACTCCGAGATGGGCGAATTCGTCATAAGGGCCTAACCCCACCCCAAGATGGGTTAACTCGTCATCAAGATGACCACCTTCAAATGTCCGGATGGGTTGATCACCCTCAAACGATCAAGATGTGTTGACTCCCCTTAACAGTTAGGATAGGGCCTAACCAACCCCAAGATTGGCTAACTCGTCATCAGGATGACCACCTTCAAAGGTTCGGATGGGCTGATCACCCTCGAACGACCAGGATGGGTTGACTCCCCTTAACAGCCAGGATAGGGCCTAACTCACCTCGAGATGGGCTAACTCGTCATCAGGATGACCACCTTCAAAGGTTCGGATGGGCTGATCACCCTCAAACGATTAGGATGGGTTGACTCCCCTTAACACTCGGGATAGGGCCCAACCCACCAGGAGACAGGAGAACTTGTTACCCGAGGCTAGATGCTCGAGCTCGATTGCTCAAAGGAACTAACAATCTGTAGTCGCATAGGCCACACCACCACCGGCTTCTTTCCAGGTTCAGTTACACAAGAAACATCATTACACTTCGAGACTTGAGTAGATCCCGAGATTCAAGCCGAATCTGATACTTGGGCTGAAGACAACCCGAACTTACCAATCGTAACGATGATGCAATTCCGAATGGCGGTTAAAGGTCTTGTTGACTTGACGCCTCAGGATACCCATTTGACGCATTTGGTAAGTCTTCCTAAAATCCTCTCTAGGGAATCACACCCTGGCAGGTCTTAGCACATTCCTGTGATTCCAGCTCGAGATTTGCATCCTGAACCCCTTTATGGGGGAAAGCGTTATTCCTGGACAGGTGTAACTCGAGGCTGACATTCAAGGTCTTTCTTCATAGGTAATCACGATATGGCAGGTTTAACACATTTCGGTGATTCTATTTGGGGTTTCCATCTCGCGATTCCCGAGATTTACATGATTTAGTCCAAACAAAAGGGGGGGAATATCGAGAAACCTTTTAGGAATGGAGGCCCAGAGAGAAGGTCTTGTTGACCTAGGTGGACGGCACAAATCCATATGGAGGGTCTTAGGGACCGGATGATTTGCAAGGGATGCCTATCTGTCCTTTATGGTGACAAGTGCCCTTCATGGCCCTTAGATGGACGACACTTGTCATCTAGAGGAGGACTTTGATCTAGGGTTTTGGCTATAAAAGCCCTTATCCCTGTTGAACAATGATCCGGAATTCTGGACTTGGAAAGTGGTCTTTAAGGTTTGAAAGTTTGGGAATCTTCTTCTCCAAGGATCCGCCAAGGTCCTCTACAACCTTCTTCCTCTGGACATTATTCCTAAGATCATTCTCTGACCCACATGTACACCCCTCATTTGGTTTTTCCCTAGATCCTAAGGGAAACCTTGCATCGGAACTACCAACTCATAGTTTAGGCTGGTGCAAGACAGGTATCCGAACCTATCCAACCAAAGTTGGTAAGCTATTAGGGTACTTGTCTCTTTTAGTTAACTTTGTTAATCTTACTTACCAATTTGGGGTTTTTTGGCGACTCCACTAGGAACCTGTTGTGTTTCCCCATCACCTTTGTATTTAATCCTTCTAGTCAGTGTTTAAAATAGATTATTCGTACTCGGATCGCTGCTCGAGATCATCATGCAGGATCAATAGGACCCACCTTCAGACGGAGGGCAAGGAGCACCGGCAGCTGAATAATCAGTGGTCTTGTGTCTAGGGGTGGACCCGCTCCCCTCTGTTGAGGGTCATGTCCCTCTGTAAGAGCCTTGCTTCCCTACTCCTCCTTCTCCAACTGTTCCACAGGTGTCCATCACCACTCTTGCTGGAACGATGTGGCTTATCCAACAACAGCTGATGGTTCTGTTGGCTCAACAAAACGCCAATCATCAAACCACTTTCCCGTAGACACCTTCATCAGCGTTTGCTTCACAAGGGGGACCTCTAGATCTGCCTTTGAACCTGGTCAACAACCTCCTTTTTCACAGACACCCTCTCCAATGACTGTTCCGCAAGGAGGAACGTTTAGTCATTTTGTTAGACCCACGGTTGAACTACTCCCTCCTCGGCTGACCCCACCGCCTTTGTACCCATTGCCGCTAGTCATTCCCCCATCTTCATCCGCTGCTCCGGAAAGATGTTTTGCTACTTTGGTCGATGTTGAGGCCCTTTGCTGAAATCGCGTTATCGGGACCTAGACTGGATGGGCAGTGACTTCCGTTCTCCTTATCCGATGTCTTTGTTGCAAAAACCTTATCCCTAAGGACTATGTGACTCCTGAGTTCAAGAACTTCACTGGCTAGACCGGTAATGTGAGAGAGCACATCTGCCGCTTCATAGAGGAACTCGAACCCAATGCCCCGGATCACGATCTCTGTCTGAGGGTGTTCTCTAAATCCCTGTCCGAGAAGGCCTACATTTGGTATAAAAACCTCATGCCAGGCTCGGTGTACACTTGGGATGACATGGCCTCCCTCTTTTATAAAAAAAATTTCATCATCGAGGAGGCATACACCATTGTAGAACTTAGCCAGGAGCGCCAAGGTCCTTCGAAAGATTTGGTGAACTATGTGAAGAGATTCAGAGGCTTGGTGATGATTTGCTGCAACTTTGAAGAAGAGTCTTGGTTCTTCGAGTGATGCGTACTCGGGATGAGTCTTGGGTAAAGGATCCATCTCGAGAACCATAAACTCCTGAGCTTTACCCGCCTGATTGAGGCGGCTCGGAGGACGAGCCTTTTTGTGACGCTTCCTAGTATAGTCAAGAAGCCTTTTGAAAAGAAGAGAGGGGCCGAGAGTGCCCACGTGGAAGACCGCACCTCGAAGAGAGGGAAGAAGAACGAAGGGAAGTTTGACCGCCCCATTCCCCCAGCACCGAATTGTTCCCCGGCTTAGCTCGATATCCTGTTGGAAAGTTGGATAAGAGACAACCGGTTTGTTTCGCCTTCTGTGGAGGAGGAGCCGACTGCTAAAGACATGAGCGATGCTCGGTATTGCAAATTTTATAAACACACCCGTCATCGAACCTATGACTGCTACACCTTGAGAAGAATTTACAAATCCCGGGTGGCAGATGGAGAGGTTGACTTCCAACTCGAACAGGTGCATACGGATCCCTTACCAGCCCACAAGGTAAGGGAAAAGATGTCCTGAATGTCCTCTTCTCTGAGGTAGAGGGAGGGGCGGTTGTTAAGAGAGGGCCGGTGTTGCCCAAATTTCAGTAACTCGAGAAGAGTCTTGAGGAAATCGGCTTTTCAAGGAAGGAACGAATCGCCATATGGGCCTACGCCCAGAGATTGCCGCTGATAGAGGCTGAGCAGGCTTGTTCTGCTGAAATCAAGGAAGACGGCATCATCACATTCAATAGGGAGGATATGATGGTCGCAAACGAGGACCACCACCGAGCCTTGTATCTTAACTCTATTCTGCAGGTCGTAAAGACCGCATCACCACTCGATATCATGTTGGAAAGCTGGATAAGAGACAACCGGTTTGTTTTGCCTTCTATGGAGGAGCAGCCGACTGCTAAAGACATGAGCGATGCTCAGTGTTGCAAATTTTATAGACACACGCGTCATCGAACCTATGACTGCTATACCTTGAGAAGAATTTACGAAGCCCGGGTGGCAGATGGAGAGGTTGATCGTGGTTTTAACGGCGGTCGTAAAGACCGTTGTCAATTCTCAGGTTTTAACGGCAGTTGGTGACCGCCGATAAATAGTCGGCATGAACGGCGGTCTTAATAAGACTGCAGTTAATTCTCCATTTTTTTTCAAAAAAAAATTTACCACTAATTGATTCTGCATCACCTACAACATCTCAGTGACATTACTGCACTGAGAAGAAGAAAAAGGAGAAAGAGTAACTCATTAAATATTAAAACAATTCTGAGTTTAAACTTCCAATCGCAATTCACAAGACAATTCGGAATTAAAAAAAAGAAAAGAAAAGAAGCTCACTTTCTTCTATTATACTAAACACTGGCTTAGAGTTGCAATAAAATCCTTGCAGTGCCAATATACTAAACACTGGCTTAGTTCTCAGAACACACGCTAACAAGATAAAGCAAGAAAAAAGGAAGGTTGAATACCAATGGAAGCACAAACAAAACTGGTGTCTTGCCCTTATTAGTATTGTGAGGATCAGTTGCAGCACTCGCTACTCTAGGCATGCCAGTTTCCTTCTTAGTCTCGGCGTCAACCTTGAAGGTCACACCTGGCCAGAACTATCCACCCTCAACATTGCCTTCAACTCATTAAGTGGGTGCTCAAAACTCCTCAAGCCTCCAAAAGAAGTGAAGAAGCATCACGAGGAAGAAATAAAAGAAGAAAGTGATGATAAAAATCTTATTTATGTAATAAACCTTGTTCAAAATTGGCCATAACTTATCTGCTGCTAGTGTAATTAGGACTGGTTTCTCACAGATTACTAGATTAGCAAATAAAAGTGCAAAACCAAAGACCTATACAGAAAGTTAACTAAAGATGAATGTGATGCCATCACTAATCTTGTAAACAAAAGAGCCTTAATTTTTAAATTTGAAGTGGAAGATTTGTCCTGGGAAAGGCAAAGAGCAAACAACAAAAGGGTGCATAATCTCAAAT